>JAHCHA010013187.1:352356-388814 GCA_027742795.1 Vigna hirtella
TCGGTCATACTTGCCGATTGTTCAACAAGTTTGTGGCGCCGTATTTCGGTGTTCATAAATTTGTCATCAAATGTCCAATTGCCTGAAGATGTCTTTAAAGCGCCCATATTGTCTTTATTTTTCAAACTTTTCACTCCCCTTAGGATAAGGACGAATTTTATCACTTTTCTCAATTTGTTTCTTTCCCCTCTTCGTTTCATTCTCTCTTTTCTCATCCTCACCTATTATCTCTTCTTTTCTCTCCACTCTTTTCTCCAACTCAACACTCTCTTTCTCATCCACCCTTTTGTCATCTGCACTTACAATAGCTTTACACTCTTCCCTAGGATTAACCTCAGTATTAGCCCCAAAATTCTTATTAGGCATATCCTTCAAATCCTTTGCCATTTGGCCCATCTGTATCTCTAAATTTCTAATAGCAGCTTCAGTGCTTTTATGATTGGAGATGGTCACCTGAATAAATTGTTGAAGAGTTTCTTCAAGCTTTGATGATTTCTTATTTAGTGCAGATACTTGTTGCCATATTGATGGGTGTTGTTATGGTCTATTAAATTGTCCTGCTTGTCCAGCTTGTCCATTCTAACCTTGACCTATGCTTGGGTGTGGTTTCCACCCTTGGTGGTAGTTCCCTTGGCGGTATGGAAATTGATTGGCCATGAAATTTACGTCTTCTAAAGCCTCCACTGGAAAAGCGCATTGACCATTGATATGGTCACCACCACATAGTTCACAAAGTTGTTGTTGAACCTGTGCAACATTCTTTTGCTCCTTTGGCAACTGAGAAAGTGTCTTTGTCAAATTCTCCAACTGTTGAGTTATGATTTTGTTTTGTGCAAGCAAGGCATCATTTGATTGCAATTGTAGAACTCCCTTCTATTGAATTGGAGCTCCTATCACATTATGCAACTCATTATCATTTGTAGCCATGTTTTCAATCAATTCAATGGCGTCCTCTAGAGTCTTGCATTTAATATTACCTCCAACTGAGGCATCTAGCATCAACTTGGTTTGTGAACCAAGACCTCCAAGGAAAAGAATGACTACAGTTGCTTCGTCAAAGCCATGAGTGGGCATCTTTCTCAACAAGCTCTTGAATCTATCTCATGCTTGTCCTCCATGTCTTGTCTAAAAGAAGAAACCTCTTGCTTCACTTTGTTGATTTTAGATTGTGGGAAGTACTTGTTTAGAAACTTTGAAACCACGACTTCCCATTCAGTAAAGCTTTCCTATGGAAAAGAATTCAACCATAACTTAGCGTTGCCTCCCAATGAGAAAGGAAACAAACTAAGCTTTATTGCTTCATCCGGCACACCATTGATCTTTACAGTGTTGCAAATCTCGTTGAATGTGGTGAGTTACTCATATGGACTTTCATGTGATAGCCCATTAAATTGGTTGCTCTTGACCAATTGTATCAACGTCGGTTTCACCTCCATGTTTGCAACATTGATCCTCGCCCTAACAATGCTATTAAAGTGATGAGGGCCAACAACAATGGTGTAATCTGCTAGAGTACGTTTACCATTATTCTCTGCAGCCATCTCTTCAGTACTCTGGTTAGATCTTTATGGTGAGGGTTGTAGAAGTGTTTCCAGAGAAGGAAATGGTTCTCTAGAAGTTCGGATCCTCCTTCTCCTTCTACTTTCGTCCAATCCTTCAAGAAGAGGTTTCGAAGTTTTCTTCCTCCTAGTCCTAATTGTATCCTGCGTACACAAGAACACAAAACCCTAGAAACAATTGTTAGCACAAAAAGATATAAAAGATAAACTAAAAAGATATAAAGATCAAAAAAAGATAGAAAATAAAAACAAAAAGATAAAAAGATAAACAAAAAGATAAAAAGAACAAAAACATAAAAAGATAAAACTCAAGCCAAAGTTAATCAATAATCACATAACTAGAATAGTTAAACCACGAGTCCCTGGTAGCGGCGCAAAAAACTTGTTAACCCGCGGGAAGTATAACCGAATCATATCAAGTAATAATAAAATGGTAAGACCAAGTATCGTTTCCCAAAAGACTCACGGCCTAAACAATTGTGTGGTTTCTTGATTAAATAAGACTTCAAAAACCAATTCTGAGATTTAAATGCAAATACTAAAAAGTAAATATGAATGCATGTATTGATCAATTGGACAAAAGAAGAAAAACGTGATTGAAATATATGGATGATTATGTTGTTGGGGTTACCGAGTTCTCCTATCCACTCTCATGTACTCAAGAATTCACCTTTCTTCATTAATGTTAATGCAACTTTCTAATTTACCTTAAACTCGATGTCTCAATGAAGAAAGCCTAATCCTAATCTCTAGTTTACAATGTATTGTCTCCCTAGCAATTATTCATGCATTACATTTGCACAAAAGCTTAAGGGCAACCAATCCTCCTATCCCTATGTCTAGGTAATATTTCTCTTTGGAGAATTTCTTCATGTCTAGATTTATCTATATGTTTCCATACAAATAAAATCAATGATCATGCAATTGAATGAGTTAAACAAAGCATGCATAGAGTATAGAAGAAAAACCCTAACAATTAATAAAGAATCAATTCAAAACATGAGAGTTTCAAAGGATTACAACGGTTCTGCAGCAACAATGAAGGTTTAGTTCACCATAATCATGATGAAACTAGATGAAAAACAATGAAAGATAGAACCCTAGAATTTGAAGAGTGGAGTCTGAGCATCCAAAATACTCCTCCAAGGGGTGAAGAAAGTGTGATTTTGCTTCGTTCTGTCAAAATATCCTAACCCTAAGTCGACTAAAACCTTATATAGACTCCTAAAGATTATAGAAAAGTGGCCCAAGGCCCATTAAAATGGTGCTCAACGGTAAATGCGGTTCTTCTATTTGACACTCAACTACAGTTTTGCACCTCAACGGTGACTGCAGGACTTCAAAGTGCCGCTTAGCGGTAATTTCCGCTGAGCGGTACTTGCGACTCTTCTTTTATGCACTTTTTCTTCCTTTTCTAACTCCAACTTATGGCTACTTCACTTCTTCCATTCAATTCATCTTAAAACCTGCAAAAATAAGGAAAAGCAAGCATAAAACCCATCTTACTCTCTTATTTCCAAATCATAAGCAAAAGCATGATTACAAGCTAGTTTCTAAGTCATAAAGGTTGTTTTTAAGGTCAAAATTAAGTCTAAAAATAACAGTTTTTCAACTGTTATCAGACCTCGACATCCATTTAATCATACCGATCTCTCTTCTTTCATTCAAATTCGGCATGCTCCTTTGGGGATCCATCCCATTCTCTCTAATTATCTCCATGTTTACCTCTAACCTTAAGGAAGATGTGGCATCTGATGATACAGACATTGGGCTACCTGCATTATTATCACTACTTGATCTTGACATACCTTTTAAAACGAATGACTACTTGACCTCAACGGTAACACACTTCTCTCGCGATCACAAACAATATTAGAGCTCTCAAGCAAACTTCCTGGCAAACTATGGCCAACCTCACCAACTATTTATACTGTGTTGGTGACGATTCACCTTCTGACCTGATGGGCCAAACCCGTCACAAAATGGCCCACAAAACGTCTCATTTAAGGCAACGCTTCGAATTCTATATCGTTCCTTCCCTTCCAAGGCATTCTCAAACCTTCATAATGATCCCCAACTCCTACCACTTCAATTTTGCATGCCACATTTACTCCCATTAGTCACATCCCCTCATATTTGACAACTCATCACTTAAACATCTTTGTTGCTAGATTTCTCAAGGTTGAGTACCCATAGGGTTATGGCTAAAGATAAAAAAATTTCTTTGCAAAATTCTTTTGCAAAATCATACATTCTAACTATTGGACATCGACATGTTATTATTATAACTCAACTGCAGACCGGATATTGACACTCTTTGCATGCCTTCAAGACATGAAAAGATTGGGGTTTAATGTATTGTATGTGGTCGAAAACCCATCGGCCCTATCAACAACAACCTTGAAATGATTACCTAAGACACCAACATGATATCGTCTACTGAGTACCTAGTTCCTATAACTCAACTACAGACCGAATATTGGCATTCTTTGCATGCCTTCGAGACATGAAAAGACTTGGGGCGGGGGGGTTGGTGTACTGTATGTGGTTGAAGACCCTTTGGCCCTATTAGCTACAACCTAAAAATGAGTACCTAAGACATCAATAGGATACCGTCTACCGAGTACCTATCAGATACATTATAGCCAGTAGAACTAACAAAATAATTATCGAATACTTTGCAATAGATGGATGATGAGTCATTATTTTCTACTATTCACTTAGTTTTTCACACTGAATTAGATTAGTGAATTGTGTTTCATTCTCAATTATTGTAGCAGTTTCACTATTTGGGCTTAATTTCAAGACTAATTCTTATTTTAATTAATTTGAATTATTTGGGCTTAATTATTTCAATCATTATGTGCAGGACAATCACTGTTTGGAAGTTAGAGAAAGAGGATTTGAACCTCTTGCACAGAACTGAACGGCCAAACAAGTCTTGACCGAATGAACGATATTACAAAGTGTGTACTAAACGACAGAGAATGTCTTGAACGAACGGTTTGACAAAGCCTTGACCGAACAATCTGTTGAAGTCTGCACCGATCACCAGTTCTTGACCTGCATGAGTACTTGTTCAACTGAACGACAAAGGACTTTGGCTGAGAACCACTGAATTGAATGGCTGAGCATTGCAAACCGAACAGTTTATGGAAGCCGAGCTCTACTAAACCGAACGGTCTCTGATAATTCGTGCACCGAGCGGTCATAGAGAGCGAACCTGCCAAACACTGATTGAATCGAACGGTCATATGCAGTGATCATATGCAGAGTGTTTGAAGCATATTTTGGGACTTCAAGAAGATGGTCACGTCAATTGTAAAGTTTAATTTTGTTTTAGAATCTCAATGGGTCAAACTTTAGGATTTTGGGCCCAATTTTAGGCCATTTTATAGGACAAGCTCTCTAGACGGGCATTTTGGTGTTTTGGGGTCTATAAACCCGAAATGAGATTTCACTTTCAGCTCTCTCCGCCACTTTTTACATTCTGCTGTTAGGGTTTTAGCTTTTACGGGAGCTTCTTCTTCTTCCCCCCCTTTGGGGGAGGTTTTAGGTTTGCTTTCATTTTCCATTTTCATGTATTTAAACTACTTTTACGTTGCAATTTCATAGAAGAATTGATTCTTGCATTCAAGTTTCATGTTATTTATGTTTTGGGTATTGTTTATGCGTATTAAATCACTACTACGTAATCATTTCTTCTTCTACGTGCATTCTGCATTTTTTGGTTTCTGCATTTCACTGTTGCTGCATTGATATCGATCGGTCACTGAATTTAGACCATTCGGTTCTTAGCTTGTTTACCGTATAGACCGTTCGGTCTGCTTGCACTTGTCATTCACATAGTCACTCTCAGTACCGCTCAACTTTAATATATTGCTCAGTTTATTTCTTTCATGTTTCCCGTTCTTCCCCAGCTTACTTTTTACCGTTCAGTCACTTCTTCAGACCATTTGGTCCCTCATAGCACCGTTCTGTTCTTAACACTTATTGTTAGAATCGTTCGGTTTTCTGATTTCATTCACTTTAATGTTGTCCATTTTGTTTGGTTGTTTTCAATTTTCAGTTTTAATTTAGTTTTGATTTTCCTTGCAAAAACACTTTCAACCCCCCCACTGCGTGTTTGACCTAATTCTCGAACCACATTTGGTCCTTGAGAGACGACCTAGGAGTCACTTCCTAGTCTATACTGCATTCTTATTGCACATCAAATTTGTATCGGGTGCGACCCCATCAATGTACTATCTACTGGATACCGATGACTACACATCCAAAGGAAAAGTTCAATGTTACATAGCAGAAACGGATGACTGAATATCGAATACTATGTTTCCCAAACCAAAGACTACATCCATCATCTAATAAGGACGCTCCTTATTAGGGCAAGGTGTCACGTGTCGGTACCTACTCTTGCCTGTTGAAGACATTATCATATTAGGTAACTTAACAAAAAATGGTTGTAGTTCGCCACAAGTAAAAAGCTGACCATTAGGCTTATGGGCCTAGGAGCTCATAATTGATGCCCATTCATGTGAAGACCCATGGTCAGCAAAACACTTTTATAAATATTATTTTAATCATATTTTAACTTCAATTTTTTTATTCATCCAACTTTGACTAGAATCTAACCCAGAACATTAACTTGAGCATCTAATAATCTTCTACAGACACTCCACCATTCACTAAATACGAAAGAGGCTTGGAGGACGAGTACGAATAATAAGAATGCGTGGAATGGAAAAAGACTTTGTAGGATACATTTGCCTCTATATGTATACTTTTTTATTTATTAAGCTCATATTATAGTATTTAAGAATAAAATTTATAGTTATTATTCATATAATATTTGAAAATAATCGATGTTAATGATTTTCATGATATATATGTTAGACTTAAAACAAAGTTATAAGGGATTCAATGTTCTTATTTAAAAACTTCATTCAGAGAGATAATTCTACTTCGACTACACACTTAGGAAGATCAGTCTCGGCAGTAGTGGTTTTTATACTATATAGCAGCAAAATAAGTTAATTAATCAATTAAGAGATGAAAAATAAACAATTTTGGAAATTCAATATTAAATTGAAAAAGTAAAACATTTTATTTTAATTTTATTAATATGCTACATCGATCTGTATGTCTATTTATACACAATCCAAGATTGAATAATAAATACATGTATTTTTTTTATAACATTTTACTAAAATATTCTCACAATTAATAAAGTAAATCAAGAATGAGACAATTAGGATGGTTAAACTGTTAATTAATATGTCAATTTATAAGAGAGTAAATTAGAAGACAAAAAAAAAGAAACTATAAAGTGAAAAAATACATATGTTAAGAGATAGTATTATCTATACATGCTATATATAGAACACTGAATTTTAATATTATTTATTTAAGTGATAATAATAGTCACTCTTATGAAACTATATTGTTTTTCAAATGTTAGATTTAAAAAAATTCTATTTATTTAAAGAACGGATTTCTACATGAAATCCTCAACAATTAATTTTATCTGTACGATAATATATTTGTATAATGAAATCGAAATTCAGAAAATAAACTATATAAATACACAACGAAATGAAAATTTAGACTCAATGATTCAGTGCTTGAAAATGGCGACGAGCATTGACACCAAAATGGAAGCTCCAACCACGGCCACAGTGTTTGCAACAGATCCCATGACTCTTGTAGCCTTGGCTGCTTCGGGAGCTTCGGCGGTGGCTGTGGGGCCACTGGTGACTACGGCACCAGCAGCTTTACCTGCACTATCGGTTGTGGGAGCCGCTGCCGGAGATACAGCGGCTGTGGCAGTGGAGGCAGTGGCGGAGGCAGCAACGAAAAGCGCGAGAAGGAGAACGACGGCGAAGGAGGTGAAGGAGATTCGTTGGAATGCCATCGTGAATAGAGAAAAAGAGAATGAATGTTTTTGGGAGGTGTTAGGGTTTTATTTATTTATTTTTTTTGTTTTTCTGAAGAGAAAGGGAGAGAGGGAAGGTATTTATAGTTATGACACAATGAGGTTTGAGGGAATGAATGGTGGTGAGTTAGTGAAGGTTGTTTCCATGTCCATCTTTTCAGTTTCTTCTTAACTTTTTGGGGTTTTATTCATACGACATGCAATAAAAGAGGAGGTTCCACTCATTCTCCTCTTATACTAACAACCCAAAAGATTAGTGTCTATTACAAAGTATTTGGTTCTATTTCAATTCAACAAGAACATTAAAGCACAAATTAAAATTAAAAAACTATTTTTTAAAGTTTTGGAGACTTTACGACAATATTTAAAGTAAAACATAAATAATGAAAACATTCTCAGCGTCTTGTTATAGATAAATTATATTAGAAAAAGTTTTATCTTTAAGCAGTTTGTGTTATCAATTATGCACCGATAATATCATAAAAATATAGGGAGGGTTGTCTTCTAATTAAAGAAGTTGTTTTAAGCTGTTTTGCTAGCAATACAATTTAATGTATAGCAACACACGCACTTATATAATTATACTTTTGGTTAAATTACTTGTTTAATCTTTGCAATACAACTTAATTTGGTTTCTCTATATATTTTGAAAGTGTTTTACTCATTTACTTTCGTTGAACATTTTAAACGTTCCTTGTGTCCACATCAACAATCATGAGGTTTGTGAAAGAAAAACGAGCGACAATTTTATACTTTTTAAGATTTAAATCTATTTTGATCAAATATTTTAATATTTAACAATATTTGTATAACACAAACTACATAATTCTTAGTAGAATGATTTAATTGTTTTTTTCCCTTAAATATAATATTCATTAGTGAAAAACAACATATAACGTTCCTATTATATGTGGTAATTATTTAAATCAGTGCGTCATTCTCTTTCTTCTTTCTTATAAATCACCAATAGTACGTCGAATCCTTTAGGGGTTCGACATAATATTTGTCAGTCAGAAGCCAAAGAGCCACCCATTTTAATTATTTTTTCTTTTTTCTTTTAAGCAATAAATAATACGTCGAATTTTGTAAGGGCTTCGACGTATTATTTGTCATGCAGAAGCCAAAAAGTAACTCCTTTTTAATTCTTTTTTCTTTTTCTTTTAAACCACATATAATAGGTCGAATTTTGTAGGAGCTTCGACGTATTATTTGTCAGCCAAAAGTTTCCCTATTTTAATTTGAGCGAGAGATTGAAAATTCATTCACTTTATCTTAGCGCGCGAGACCCTCTTCTCTTCTCAAACTTTTCACGAACGAAGTTTGACGACCATCACATGTAATCTTTCTTTTATTTGATACAAATGCATGTTAATTAACTACTTTATGTATAATTTTCGTTTGTTTTGACCAACTATTTTCGTGTTCTTGTCCTTCATAGACGCATTCTGCTTTCTCTCTCACTAGTGGAAACATTTTATTCTGACGAACCCACCTTTTGAAATTTAGTTTTCGTTTTCATTTTGATGAACTTATTTGTTGAACTTGGTAGTTGTTGTTTTTTGTTCAACTTGTTTGTTGTTGTTTTTGTAAATTTTGTGACCTTATAGGTCTTGGTTTAAAACAAACCGAAATCATATACACCTTTTGGTATTAGTTTAAAACGAACTGAAACCATATCCTTTTTTCAAAACTATTTTTTTTTATTTCTTTTTTGTATAAGACATATGACTTTGGATATTTGACTAACTAAGGCAATATCTTCATTCTGCTTCGGTTGTTTGACCAACCAAAGTCATATCATCTTTTAAAAGCAACATTTTTTTTATTTCTTTTCTGAACAAGACCTATCTCCTTGGTTTTCTACATATTCAAAGCCAATTAATCTTTTTGCTTTGGTTTTCTGAAAACTAGAAGCCAAAAGATTAATGAAAATTTTAAAATATCTATTGAAATGTATTATTTTTTTTTATTTTATCACTAGACTTTAGTTTTACGAATAAAAAGATCCATAAGACACATATTTCTTTGGTTATTCAAATATCCGTTGTCATATGTCTTCCAAGGGTTAAATTCACGAAAGAAACAAAGGTTACCGCTTCCATAGTTTTTTTCTTCCTTCCTCCCTAAACCATTGCTCACAAACTGTGAACCTTTGCAAATGCCACTGTCACTACTCTATCACTGTCATTGCTCCACCCCTCACTATCTCTATTGCACTACCTTCGGTCCTCGCTATTGTCGTTCCACTATATCTGTCTCTATCACCGTGGTGGGCACGATTGTGGTGGTATTTTCTGCATTCTTTTTTGCGTTTTGGATACGTTTTCTTTTTGTGCGATTTGGTCATATTAATATGTTCTTAATGTATGTGTCTAGGTAATATAACATTGTAGTAAGATTGTGTAACTATCTGAAACATGGATAACGTTGCATCCTTCTCTTGCCTTTCATGCTCTTAGGTTCCTATTATTATCATGAAAATGTATTTTTAATGAGCCTATAATTTTCCATTATGTTGTTCATACTTTGTACGTTTGATATGTGATCAATTATACGCTTAAATATATTGTTGTATTGAGTTAGCCTTAGTTTTTCGTTTGACATTCAATACAAAGGTTATTTATTATCTCTAACTTTTTAAAGAAATGTATTTTTTAAAAAATGAATATAAAAGGAGGCAATACTAATAATTTATAGTATTGAATCTTGAATTGTTCGGTTGAACAGTTTAAGAAATTAATCACTTTTTCTAGTTTACTAGTACATTTAAATTTTAATATATATATCTTAAAATTCAACAATATTTGCAATTGTGTTTTGTATTGATCTTTGGGTGCATATTTTGATATATATGTCTTAAATTTCATGAATATTTGTAATTGAGTTTTGTATTGATCTTCGGGTGCATATTTGATTGTGGTTTATACTCACTTGCATTTCGTGTAACCTAAAGACTAATGCAAAATGTTGACAAACTTTAATGAAATTTAAGATATGTTGTTTAAAATTGAATGTACTATAAACTAAAGAAAGTGAATATTCTTGAATGGGTTAGGATCAAATCTTGAATACAAAATTGATCAATGTGATTATTCAAGATTATTGTAATTGTATGAACATTTTCAATATATATACATATGCATCGAGATTGAATTTATTCACCACGTATCAATGCTGAGTATGAGAGAAGAAAAAGAATTTATACAATTTGCACAACGTAATAAGGGTATAAGTGATGGTGAAGTGAAGTTTAGATGTCTTTGTGTCAATTGTTTGAATAAGAGAAAGTTGAACACAACCGAAATTAGGGAACATCTTATCTTTGATGATTTCCTTCAAAGTTATACAACATGGACATGGCACGACGAATTAATAAGCTTTCCAACTATCTCCCGAACTAAACAAGTATTTGATTCCCTCATGGAACATTGACCGAAAGAAGACAAATTAGAGGACATGATCCGCGATGTTGGTACATAAGCTTTTGCCTAACCACGTGTATGAGACGATGTCCACTAATACGAAGACTCCTTTGTTTTTCAATTTAACTAAGTTCAAACGGTTGTCAATGATGTTAAGGTTCATGAATTTGAAAGTGACCAATGGATGGACTGATAAGAGTTTCACGAAATTGTTGTCACTGTTGAATGAAATGCTTCTAGAAATACACTATCCACTCGTAATTATGATGTGAAAAAGTTCTTTTTCCGATGGGAGTATAAAAGGATACATGCATGTGCTAATGATTTCATATTATATGGAAAAAGTTTGAAGGTTTGAAAACATGTCTAAAATGTAGATTATAACATTACAACCCAAAAAATAATAGTGAAGATAATGGTTAGATAAACAAAGGATGGGTTCGCTTTGAAAGTAGTTTGGTACTTGATAACGGTTGAAAATACCATTATTTGTGATGCTATTTTGATACTAAAATAACCCTTTTTGACTTCGAAGCTTGCTTAAACTCTTGTTTTAGTGGAATTTGGTGAATAAGTGAAGAGAGATTATACTTTATGAATTTGATCACTAATTCCCTCAATTTTATAGGTTATTGGTATGATTGGAAGAGGAGAAAAAGTGTCAAGGAGTTGGAACCCAGGAGGGACAACATAAGCACTAGGAAAGAAGATTGAAAGAAGGCTAAAGAAGGACTTTAGGGCGCTTGGTTGCCCTTTTTAGGGGCCCTCAACGTCACAAGTCTCGCAAGGGTGCCTGACTGCCCCCATTTGGGGCGTTGAGTGCCACTATCCTCGTAAGCACGCTTGGGCGCACCCTCTAGGGGCGCTGAGCACCAGCCAACCTTCACGCAGGACGCTTGGCTGCCCTAAGTCAGGACGTTGAGGGCCAGTATCTTCGCAGTCACCCTTAGGCGGCCTTGCACCAGCAACGTTGGCCCATTATCCAATTTGGTTCTATTTAAGGGTTTCTACACTCTAGGGTTCACATCTTTGGACGATCGAAGCACAAAAAATGTGATTTTAACCCTTTGGAGGGAGATTGGGCATGCGGGAGCTTTCCTTCTCACTTTCTAGGATTTTCATTCATTCATTGTTCCATTGTAAGCCAAGTTTCTCCATGATAATGGAGAACTGAACTCATTTGTTGTTGGGGATGATGTAACCTCTAAACTTTCATGTATTGGAATATGGTTTAAACTTTTTATGCTTCTTTCATTGAATGTTAGTGATCTTCTCTTGTTCTTAATGCTTGGTCTTAGTGATCATATTTATTGTGGTTGCATTTGCATATAAACAACAACAAAATAGCTTTTAAGCCTTGATTAATTAAGGTATTACACAATTGTTAAGTAAACATGAGTCTCTTGGGAAACGATACTTGGTCTTACCAATATTATATTACTTGATACGATTTGATACACTTGCCAATGTGTTAATAGTACCTTCCAATCATAGCTACACTTAAGCATTTCTTTGTGAATCCAAAAGACTCTAAAAACCTTAGATGACATGCAAATGAGAGAATAACTGATAGATTGTGTCATTATCCAACTGATTTAATGTAATAGAAAAATATTCAACATGAACTTTCCCAATTCGATCAAGAATGTATAAATCTTCAGCTTGGTTTACCTACGATGGAATGAACCCATTTGGTAACTTAAGTATTGATAACAGTTGATTTCATCATTATTTGTGATTCAATTTTGTTATAAAATGAGCCCTTTTTGACTTAAAAACTTGCTTGAACTCTTGTTTTTAGTTAAGTTGTGAATAAAGAGAGTTGAGGTTAGAACTTAGGATTTTTATCACTAAATTCCTTTGATTTTGTAGGAAATTGGAATGATTTGGAAGAGGAGTTAAAGTACCAAGGAGTTGGAATCCAGAAAGGACAGAAAAAGCACCAGAAAAGAAGGCTACAGAAGGTCACAAGATGCCTGGTTTCCCTTTTCTAGGGCCCTCAACGCAGGATGTCTCATATGGTCGCTTGACTGCCCTTTTCTGGGGTCCTCAACGCAGGATGTCTCGCATTAACGCTTGGGTGCCTTTTTTGGCGCTGAGCGCCATCCTCCATGTGTCGCACACTGCCTAGGCGTCCTCTTACGGGCCCTTAGCACCACTCCTCTCGTACCAGCACCTAGCTGCCCTAAGTAGGGGCGTTGAGCGCCAGCGTGTTGGGCTTGGACTCTGTTTTCTGTTTTATTTAAGGATTTGTTCGTCCTAGAGTTTTTATCTTTGGGCAGCAGAGACACAAAAACACACTTTTTCACTCTTTGGAGGCAGAATTGGATGCGGGAGCTCTCCTCTTCAGTTTTTAGGGTTTTTCTATCACTTTTATTCCATTGTACACCTAGTTTCTCCGTGATTATGGAGAACTAAACTCATTTGTTGTTGGGGAAGATGTAACCTCTAAATTCTCATGTATTTGAATTTGTTTTGAATTATTATATGCTTCTTTCATTAATTGTTAGGGATGTTCTCCTTTGTTCTACGCTTGTTATGTTTTGATCATTCATAGCATGATTTTATGGTCTTCTTTGTTATTGGGAAATACCTAGAAACCACGATCTGGAGAATTTCTCCCAAAAGCAATATTCCCCAATGATTGGGATAGAAGGTTTGGTTGTCTTAAGCTTCTGTTCATAATACAAAATTAATTATTAGGCATGTAAGGGATTGTGGTCTAATGATTATGGTTAGGCTTTCTTTGCCGAGGGATCGGGTTTTAAGTAATTTAGATAGTGACGTTAACAATTGAATGAAGAAGATGAATTCTTATATGCATGAGAGTAAGGATGGTGAAATCTAAACCCCAACAACATACTCATCTCATAGTATCAAAATCATCCATTCACTTTTGTGTTTTGCCCCAATTGATCAAATTGCATTCATTCTTACTTTTTAAGTATTTTGCATTTTAAATCAATGAAATGTTTCTTAAGTCTTAATTTGTTAAGGTATTACATGACTGTCTAGTGTCATGAGTCTTTTGGGATACGATACTTGGTCTTACCATTTTATATTACTTGATATGATTCGGTACACTTGCCGATGTGTTAACAAGTTTTTGGCGCCGTTGTCGGGACTCGTGGTTTAAACTGTACTTTTTTGTGATTCTTAATCGATTATACTTTTTTATTGTTTTTCATTTTTGTTTTTATTAATTTTTGTTTTTATTTGTTGGTGCTAATTGGGTGCTCTAGTGTTTTGTTCTCTAGTGTATGCAGGGTACAATTTGGACTAGAAGCACGAAAGTTTTTGAACCTCTTCTTGCAGGTCTGGACAATAGTAGAAGAAAAAGGAGGAACAGAACGTCCAGAGAACTTTTCCCTTCTCTCGAGACTCTTCAACAGCCTTCACCTCAAAGATCTGACCAAGAAATAGAAAATATGGCTGAAGAGCATAATGGTAGATGTACACTGGCAAATTATGCAACAGTTATTGGTCCTCATCATTTTAATAGTATTGCAAGGCCGAGGGTTAATGCTCCAAATATGGAGATGAAACCTGCTTTGATTCAATTGGTGAAGAACAACCAATTAAATGGATTATCACATGAAAATCCATATGAGCATCTGACCACATTCAATACTGTGAAGATCAATGGCGTGCCAAATGAAGCTATTAGACTTAGCTTGTTCCCTTTCTCTTTGGGAGGCAATGCTAAGATGTGGTTGAACTCTTTTCCAGAGAACAGTTTTACTGAGTGGGAAGTAGTGGTTGCAAAATTTTTGAACAAATATTTCCTACAATCAAAGGTGAACAAAGGTAAACAAGAAATTTCTTCTTTCATGCAGGGCATGGATGAAACATTAGGTCAAGCGTTGGACCGATTCAAAGGTTTATTACGGAAGACACCTACACAGTCATTCTATTCGTTGGAGGTCTAAGCTCGCAGACTAAATTGATGATGGATGCCTCATCTAGAGGTAATATCAAGTGCAAGACTCTAGAGGAAGCCTATGAGTTGATTGAAAATATGGCTACCAATGATAATGAGATGCACAGTGAAAGACTAAACTTCACCATAAAGGAGTTCTACAACTATAATCTCAAGATGCTTTGTTGGCACAAAACAAGATTATGACTCAACAACTAGAAACTCTAACGAAGAAAATCTCTCAATTGCCAAAGGAGTTGCAAAATGTTTCACAAGTTCAACAACAACTTTGTGAGTTATGTGGTGGAGATCATATTAATGGTCAATGTGTTATGCTAGAAGATACCCAAGAGGAAGTCAAGTTTATGGGTCAAGGTAATCAATTTCGTCCAGGTAATTACAACCAAGAGTGGAAACCTCACCCAAGTATGGGTCAAGGGCAAGCTGGGAAATTCAATAGACCACAACAACAATAATGACGAAAACAACCCTCTTTATCTGAAAGAACTGCAAAACTAGAAGAGACACTCCAACAGTTCATGCAAGTATCTATCTCCAATCATAAAAGCACTGAAGCTGCCATAAGGAATTTGGAGATACAAGTTGGCCAATTGGCTAAAAGGTTGGAGGAGAAATCTGAAAAGCAGTTTGTGGCTAATAATGAAGTTAACCCTAAAGAGGAGTGTAATGATATTATGAGCATAAGTAGTGAGAGGTTAGATGAGAGAAAAATTGAGAGAAAAGAAAAATTTGAGTTAAGTGAAAAAGAAGAAGAAATTGAAGAGAGAAAAAGTGAGGTTGAAAGGAAGGAAAAGAAGAAAGAAAAGGGGGAAAGAAAAGAAGAAGAGGGCGTGATAAAAGAGAGAAAAGTTGAGAAATCTCTTCCTTATCCTAAAGTATATTTTAGAAAATAAAAAGAGAAACAATTAGGGTGTTTCAAGGAGATCTTTAAGAAATTGGAGATTACTATTCCATTGACTGAGGCATTGCAACAAATTACTTTGTATGCAAATTTTTTGAAGAAGTTCCTCAGAAAGAATAAATATTTAGATGAGGAAACAATTGAAGTACAGGACAATTGTAGTGTTATTCTGCAGAAGACGCTTCCTCCTAAAGTCAAAGATTCGGGAAGTTTTACTATTCCTTGCACTATTGCAAATTATGATATAGGGAAAGCTCTAATTGATTTGGGGTCTAGCATCAATCTGATGCCCGCCCTTATCTGTGTTGAAGTAGATTGGTGGTCTTAAGGTTAAGCTTACTAAGATAGTGTTGCAAATGGTGGATAGATCTACAAAGAATCTCTATGGTCTAGTGGAGGATGTTGTGGTCCAAATTGAGAAACTTAAATTCTCGATGGATTTTGTAGTGATGCAGATGGGGGAAGATTTGAAGATTCCTATCATTCTTGGAAGGCCATTCATGAAGACAACTAAGGTTGTCATTAATGTAGATGATGGAGTTCTAATGCTTAAAGACCAAGATGAGGAGGTGACTTTCAATGTCTTTAATGATGAGCAACCGATTCAAGTGAAGAAAGCTAGTCCAAAAGTGGCAGATTAAGATCTACCAAAGACTAGTGTATCTAACCAAGCTGCTGACTTAGCCAAGGAAGATAAACATTATTTTTTGTGACAAGTACAAGAAGAGGAGAAAGGGATCAAAGAGAAGATAGGTCACCAAGACTTGGTATGTGAAGATGAAGAATTCAAACTTGGCAAATCAGTCATATACAAACAAGAGGAGGAAAACAACATCGCACGGCGTTGAGCGCCCCCTGTGTGACGCTGAGCGTCAGCATTGCAGGTTGGGAATTTGGGCTTTTTAGGGCTCAACATCATTAGGCCCATCCAACCCTTTTAAACCTAAATAAGTTGCCCAAACCCTCACTTTCCATTCCCACACTTCCAATTTGGGGTGGTTTGTGAGTGGTTGCTACTAGTGTCTACGCAAGCCCTAGACTTTATTATTATCTTGTGCATTTTTTCAAAGTTTTTCTCTTCGCTCAAGTAGGTGTCTTAAATTTTCAATTTTTGCTCTTGAAAGTTTTGATTTTTGATAGAAATTGAGGTTTATGCATAATATATTGTTGATGTTGTTGATTAAATTGTGTGGGGATGGATTATTGATGAATAAAGTACTATGGAAAGCATGTGTGTGGGGTATTAGGCCAACTAGGTCCGTGCTTTGATTTTTGGTATGGCGTTGAGGGCCCCCTGAGTGGCGCTCAACGTGGGCGAATCTGCCTATGCTCTAGTTTCTGGATTTGTTGTTGTTTCTGGTTGTGTGCAAGTGATGCTGAGGGCCCCCTGAGTAGCCCTTAGCGCTAGCGAGAAGTGTTTGATGCTTGATTTGTGCTTTAATTTTAAGATGTATATGTTTTATGTTTGCTGTTGAGAGTGTGAACTATGTTGTGAAAATGATATTTTTATGATAAGTAGATAGTTGAGCTTGATTGGTTAAAGCATTAGTACATCTTCACTGATATTTTTATGATAAGCAGAAATGAGTGATTACTTGTCTTAGAAGAAAGTACTTTGTGATATGTTGAACCATTGAAGTGGTGTTTAGGCTGAGTTACATGTTGTTTTGCTTGAGGACAAACAAACTTTCAAGTTTGGGGTTTTAAGTAATTTAGATAGTGACATTAACAGTTGAATGAAGAAGATGAATTCTTATATGCATAAGAGTAAGGATGGTGAAATATGAACCCCAACAACATACTCATCTCATAGTATCAAAATCATCCATTCACTTTTGTGTTTTGCCCCAATTGATCAAATTGCATTCATATTTAATTTTTTTGTATTTTGCATTTTAAACCAATGAAATTTTTCTTAAGTCTTAATTAGTTAAGATATTACATGACTGTCTAGTGCCGTGAGTCTTCTGGGATACGATACTTGGTCTTACCATTATATATTACTTGATACGATTCGGTATACCTACCGATGTGTTAACAGTACCAATCAAAGTTGTTGAAATATTTGATGTCTTTGCTTCTAAAACTTTTCTGATCCATGCAATGTTATTTTGCACCATTAATGACTTTCCACCTTACGATAATTTGTTAGGGTACATGTTACAAGAAAAGAGGACAAAAGTCTGAAGTTAGGCCTCCACCTCTTGTGGTGGGTATAAAAAGCTTAGAGACAAGATTAGGAGAGAAAATTCTGAAGTTAGGCCTCCACCTCTTGAGGGTGATTTTGCGGGAGTTGTGATTGAGTGTTGTTCTTGTTGCTGAGTTAATATCCTGTCATTCTTTATGAAGATTCAAATGAGGTGTTCATCCTTCGTGAAACATTCGGAGGAGGTGTTCGTCTCTTGTGGGTTTCACGGGAAATGAGTTTCATCTCTTGGGTTAACAAGAGAGGTGTTTTAACCTTAAAATATTTTATTTTCTTTGGGATTGTAAAAATTTGTTAGTTTGTGTTAGTGAAGATTTAATTATCGGTTGAGATTAACAATTGAACGTAGGATTAGTGTTATCTGAACTAGTATAAAAATCACTTGCGCAAAATTTAGTTCCTGTGTCAATACATGAGATATTTACTACGGTACAAAATTTCAATCTTTTCACAATTGGCTTAAAGATTTGGTTTGTTTTATTTCTAACCCCCCGGTATGACTCCCAAACCCATTATACACTTTTGAATTTTTAAGTTTACATGTTATTCATGTTCAAACTTAAATACTTTTCCATGTAAAAAATATGCATTAAGAAGAAGGTCCTAAACACAAGAAGATTCATTTATTGTGGACGATTGTTGATGGATTAGCAAGAGTACCAAATCACACAAGTAATATAAAATGGCATGACCAAGTATTGTATCCTAGAGGACTCTCGGCATTAAACAGTTGTGTGATAACTCAATTAATTAAGAATTACATAAAACGAGATTGTTGGTTTCAAATGCAAAGACATAAAATTAAATATGAATGCAAATTGATCAATAATAGAGTAACACAAATATGAACGTAGGTTATTTCACCAAGTTTACTCTCATGTATATAAGAATTCTTCTTTTTACATTAATGTTAACATCACTCACTAAATTACTTAGAACCCGATCCCTCGGCGCAATAAGCCTGGCTTAATTCCTAGTTTGTGTAATTCCTAGTGTTCCTAGAAAATTAAGTCTGAAGATCAAGAGCCTAAGACGACAAAGTACCCAAAACAGCCTGCTTAGTATCTCAATCAATTTTTACCTCATGCACCTGTTTCATACACTGTGAGCCATCACCTATATATCAACACATCATGCATCAATCAATACACTAGAAAATCACAAAGCAATGCTTATCAGAAAACAATCACAAGTGAACCAAAGTAGGGTAGGCCATTAAATCAAAGTATTATATAAAGCAAATAAATAAAAGAAAAAAAAAACAATAAAACAGAAACAAAATACAGTCAATCAAAACAAATAAAACAAAAATAGAAAAATAAAATAAAAGTTTGTAAAACATTGGGTTGCCTCCCAACAAGCGCTTTTTTAACGTCACTAGCTTGACCTAATAGGCTCATGTCTGGATCAACCAATTCCAACTTTAATCTTGGTGTTCTCCTTTCTGTCTTCACACCAAGTTATTTTCAGCAGCTTCCTCTTTTTTAGGCTTGACTTCAAGACCACCAATCTTTCGAAGTACAGATAAGGGCATCAAGTTCATACTGGACCCTAAATTAATTAGGGCTTTCCCTATTTCATGACTCCCAATAGTGAAAGGAATAGTGAAACTTCCTGGTTCTTTAGCTTTTGGAGGAAGTGCCTTCTGCAAGATCACACTATAATTCTTTGGGTAAGGAAGAGGTTTTTCATATAATTCTTTCTTTTCTTCCTTATCTTCTTCCTCTCCTTTTTTCTTTTCTCTATATCTTTCTCTTTCTCACTCAAATTTTCGTTTTCTTCCCTCTCTATTTTTCTATAATCTTCTTTCTCTCTTTTGTTCTTTTCTTCCCTCTCTTCTTCTTTTTCTTTTATCTCATTCTCTTCTTCTTTTTCTTTTATCTCACTCTCTTCTTTTTCTTTCTCTACATCTTTCTCTTGTTTGCTCAAACTTTCTTCTTCTTTTCTCTCATCTAAAACTTTGTCACTTCTAGTGATAATAACTTAACATTCCTCTCTAAGGTTAGCCTTCATGTTACTCCCAAGATCATCAAGCTTTTGAATTATGTGACCAAGTTGGCTTCCTATCCTTGTGAATGCTCCTTGATTTCTTTTATGATGAGAATCAGACATCTACATTAACTATTGAAGTGTTTCATCCATCTTAGCCCATATTTATGATAGAGAGGGTTGTTGCTACCATTGTTGTTGTGGTTCTCTATAAAATTGTTCAACAACATGCCCAAAGTGACTTTGATCCATGCTTGAGTGAGGTTCCCACCAGTGGTTGAAATTATCTTTGTGGAATTGAGTGCCCATATAGTTAATTTCTTGTCCGAATTGCATCCTGCAAGCATTAAACACAAAAACCCTATAAAATATTGTTATCACAAAAACAATAATAACGAGACAAATCACAAAAATAAAAAATAAAATAAAAGAATAAGGATAAAAATAAAGTTGAAACTAATTGAGAATCACACAAATAGAATAGTTTAAACTGTGAGTCCCTAGCAACGGCGCCAAAAACCTTTTGATGGGTTCGCAAGTGTACCAAATCGCACAAGTAATATAAAATGGTAAGACCAAGTATCGTATCCTAAAGGACTCTCGACACTAAACAGTTGTGTGATAACTCAATTAATTAAGACTTAAATAAAACGAGATTGTTGGTTTCAAATGCAGAGACATAAAATTAAATATGAATGCAAATTGATGAATAGTAGAGTAACAAAAGATGAACAGAGGTTGTTTATAAAATGAGATGATTATGTTGTTAGGGTTTGATTTCACCAAGTTTACTCTCATGTATATAAGAATTCTTCTTTTTACATTAATGTTAACATCACTGACTAAATTACTTAGAACCCGATCCCTCGGCGCAATAAGTCTGCCTTAATTCCTAGTTCGGCAATTCCTAGCGTTCCTAGAAGATTAAGTCTGTAGATCAAGAGCTTAAGACGATCAAGTACTCATACCCTCTTGACACTCATGCAATTCATAAATCGTGCTACTAAATGAGTTAAATAGAGCAAGCATTGAAACAGATGAATTCTCTAACAATTAATGAAAAAGCATATAAATTAAGAATCAATTCAAATACATGAGAGTTCACAAGGTTACATCATTCCCCAACAACGAATAGAGTTTAGTTCCCCATAGACATGGAGAAACTAGATGAACAATGGAAAAACATGAGATAGAAGAACCCTAAAAGTAAAAGAGGAAGCTCCCGCCTCCAGATCCGCCTTCAGTAAGTAGAAGAGTGTGTTGTTGTGTTGTTCCAGCCAGAGATACAAAACCTAGAGCATGGGATCCTTTAAATAGAGTGGGAAAAGAGTAGAAACAAGGGCCGGTCAAAAAGAGTTGAAACAGAGCAAAAATTGGGCTTAATCCACGACACTTTATGGCGCTCAAGTCCCCCTCTGAGGGCGCCAAGCTTTGCAGACTGCATTCTGGTTGACTTTTCTGCACTCTGGTTGACTTTTCTCCATTCCAACTCTTTGGTACTTTAACTCTTCCTTCAAATCATTCCAATAGCCTAAAAAATCAAGGGAATTTAGTGATAGAATTATCAAGTATAACCTCAACTCTCTTATTCACAAAACTAAAGCAAAAACATGAGTTAAAGCAAGTTTCTAAGTAAAAAAGGTTGCATTTAGTATCAAAATTACATCACAAATAACAGTATTTTCAACTGTTATTAACGACCCTCTTAGTGCATTACATCAACTTGTTAACATAATAATTGATTAGCCAATGATAGTTCCATGTGATTCTATTGTATTTGGGAGAGACACTGACATCCCATTGTGCTTGTCTAGGCAAGATGTCTTAGATCTTGCATCAAGAAAGAAGAGCTAAATATTTCCCTTATTAAGTTATGAATGATGTACATGATAAACAAAATTTTTGATTCCCGACAATGATGCCAAAAACTTGTTAAGATGTCGGCAAGTGTAGTGAATCGTCTCAAGTAATAATAAATGGTAAGACCAAGTATCATTTCCCAAAAGACTCACGACACTAGCCAGTTATGTAATTACATAACTAATTAAGACTTTGAAGAACAATTTTTGGGTTTTTGAATGCATAACAAGAAAGTAAATTGATCAATTGAGGCTAAACACTAGAATGAATGGATGAAGTTGAAAATATGAGATGAATATGTTGTTGGGGTTTAGATTTCACCTAATCTACTCTCATGCATATAAGAATTCATCTTCTTCATTCAATTGTTAACATCACTTTCTAAATTACTTAAAATCCGATGTCTCGGCGAAGAAAGCCTTTCCCCGTATGTGTCCATATCACGAAAACCAATAATCATGTCATGAATGAGTTAAACCTAACAAGCATAGAGCAAATAAGAATAACCCTAAGAATTTATGAAAGAAGCATAAATAAATAAGAATAAATTTAAATACATGAGAGTTCACAAGGTTACATCATCCCCCAACAACAAATAAGGTTTAGTTCTCCATTATCATGAAGAAACTAGATGAACAAATGAATGGAAGAGATAGAAAAACCCTAAAAACTGAAGAGAAGAGCTCTCACATCCCCAAATCTGCCTCCAAGGGGTGAAAAATGCGTTTCTATGCTCAAGCCATTAAAAGATACAATCCCCAGAACATCCAAGTCCTTAAATATAATAGAAAAATAACAGAAAATAGGTTCAAGCCCACGTCGCTGGCGCTCCGTGCCCTATGTGAGGCGCCTGGGCGTGGTGCGGGAAAAAACTGGCGCTAAGCCCCCCTTAAGAGCGCTCAGCCCTGGCGGTAGCATTCTAAAACTTTCTTTTTTTGTTGTTTTGCTTTTTTTAATGGCTGATTCAGATCTAAACTTTGTTGGAGATTCTTCCAGGAACATTATTAGCTACAAAATAAAGGGAATTTAGTGAGAAAATCATAACGTATAACCTCTACTCACTCAAAACTAAAGCAAAAAAATGAGTTAAAGCAGGTTTCTAAGTCAAAAAGGGTGTGTTTAGTATCAAAATTATATCACAGATTTAAAATACTGTTATCTGTGATATAATTTTGATAATAACGCACCCTTTTTGACTTAGAAACTTGCTTGAAATCATGTTTTTGCTTTAGTTTTGCGAATAAGTGAGTAGAGGTTGTTACCAATGAAGATCATTGGTAAATCTGAAGATAAATGATTTTGATGATGCTGCAAGAAGATAGACTTGAAGAAACTGTTAATATTGTTTTAAAAGAAGTTTTTTGAATATAAATGTATTAGGAAAGTCTTTGAATATGTAATACTTAGAAAATCTCGTATCTTTTTAGTTAAGTTACGCATTTAATCGATTAAGCGAAGCTATAATTGATTATCATGAGCACTCTTGAAAAAGCATTTTGCTCTGGAATAATCGATTATTCCTTCAAATAATCGATTATCAACTGGTCTTGATGAGAACTACCCAAGTCTCTGGAATAATCGATTGTTCCTTAGGATAATCCATTATCACTTTTTGAAAAACCCTGTAACGAACTTAAATAATCGATTATCACTAACAATAATCGATTATCAGTGGCAATTGTAATCTGTCTTTTCAAACTCAGACCAGTTGCCTTTATATAGTTGTTCAAAAAAGCCCTTAGAGAGTTAACTCTAAGCTTTTTGAGAATACAGTTTGTCTGAAGAAGTTCCAAAAAGTTGGTTCAAGTGTTTTGCCTGGTCTCGTTAATAGGAGAAGCTCACGCTTTGTAGGTCAAAGGTCAGAGCGGTTCTCTTCGAGTTAGGAAGGCTGTCATCTTCCGGTTTGTTCGTCGAAGGAAGGTTTTATCTTTCTATTTTATTCACTCCATTGTAAATCTGTGAAAAACGTTAACCACTTTTTATAGTGATTAACAACTGGACGTAGATTCTTTTGAATCGAACCAGGATAAAAATTCTGTGTTGAATTTTTCTACTCCCTACACTCTTTATGTTTTGTGCATATCTATTGTTCGATAAATTTTCTCTAAGAAAATCAATTTTCTAAAACGGACCATCTGAATACGAGTTTGGCCGAACACTTTTTCCGCTATCTTACTTTATTCCACTACGCAACTCTATAACGATACCGATTGTTCCGACAATTGGTATCAGAGCTTGCTTTGATATTGTTTCAAACTTTTGCTCTTGAAGAGATGTATCTAAATGAAAATTATCCTCTAGAAACTCAAGTTGATCATCAAGTGGTTGATCTTAAAAGCTATCAACAACCAAGAGGACTTTCTCTGGACAACATCGTTGGAGATATATCAAAAGGGGTAACTACTAGACACAATCGTAATAATTTCTTCTTAACATTAGCTTTTGTATCTCAGATAGAACCTAAGAACATAAAGGAAGCTCTTCAAGATGATAAATGGTGCGTTGTTATGCAAGAAGAGCTTAATCAATTTAAAAGGAATGATGTTTGGGAACTCATTCCTAAACAACATGATTATCAAATCATTGGAACAAAGTAGGTGTTTATAAACAAGCTTGATGAAGATGGAAACATCACAAAGAACAAAGCAAGGCTAGTTGCAAATGGCTACTGTCAAGAAGAAGCTATAGACTATGATGAAACTTACGCCCTGATAGCCATGTTAGAAGCAATTAGATTGTTACTCGCTTATGAATGTTTGATGAAGTTTAAATTGTATCGAATGGATGTGAAAAGTGCATTTTTGAATGATTTCATAAAAGAAGAGGTTTATGTTAGTCAACCTCCTGGTTTTGAGGATTTTAAATATCCTGATCATGTTTATAAATTGAAAAAGGCCTTGTACGGTCTTAAACAGACACCTAGGTCTTGGTATGAAAGACTTAGTACCTTTTTGATTGAGAATAATTTTTTTAGAGGAAAGGTTGATTCAACCTTGTTTATTAAGAAAGTAGGAACACACATCTTGATTGTTTGAGTGTAAATAGATGATATTATTTTTAGGTCTACAAATGATTCATTGTGTGAAGGATTTGCACATATAATGCAAGGTGAGTTTGAGATGTCTATGATGGGTGAGCTGAATTTCTTTCTAGGACTGCAAATAAAGTAAATGGATGGGGGAACTTTTGTCTACCAAACTAAATATTGTAGAGAAGTGCTTAAAAAGTTTGGTATGGATACTTGTAAAGAAGCCAACACACCGATGGCAACCTCCTGCTATTTAGATAAAGATGAATCTGGTGAAGGAGTAAATGAAACCATGTTTAGAGGAATGATAGGATCTTTACTGTATCTAACTACTAGTAGACCAGACATTATGCAAAGTGTATGTGTGTGTTCTAGGTACCAAGCTAATCCTAAGGAATCTCATTTAATTGTTGTCAAAAAGAATTTGAAATACCTTAAAGGAACCACATCTTTTGGACTTTGGTATCCTTCTGATGCTTCACCTAGTTTAATAGGTTATTCTAATGTAGATTATGGTGGCTGCAAAATTGATAGGAAAAGTACTAGTGGAACTTGTCATTTTTTGGGTTGTTCTTTAGTGTCCTGGCACTCAAAGAAACAAGCTTGTGTAGCCTTGTCTACCATTGAAGTTGAATACATTGTTGCTGGCAATTGTTGTGCCCAAATTTTATGGATGAAACAGCAATTAGAGGATTTTGATATCTTCCTTGATCACATTCCTCTGAAATGTGACAACACTAGTGCCATCAACCTAACAAAGAATCCCATAATGCATTCAAGAACTAAGCATATTGAGATTAGACATCATTTCTTAAGAGATGATATTCAAAAGGGAGATTTCCAAATAGAATACATTGATACTTTACATCAATAAGCATATATCTTTACAGAAGCTCTACCTAAAGATAGATTCTGTGAACTTAGAAGAGAGTTAGGAGTGTTAGACATGTCTTAAATTTAAGCTTTCTAAATTTTTCGCATTTTTCGTAAACTTAGCGTTTTTAATCGATTATCATAAGATCATAATCGATTATTTTTTGGCTTTTGAGAAAGGTTCTAATGGCAGACAATCGATTATCCCCTGGAATAATCGATTATCCTGACTTAAATCCAAACTTGGGTATTTAAGAACAAATAATCGATTATCTTCATCAGTAATCGATTATCATACAATTTCTGGAAAATGACTTTTGAACAGATGATCGATTATCACTTACAATAATCGATTATCACGCAACCAATTTCAAAAATAGAGTCGTTGCAGCGAACTCTAACAATCATAAAACGGCTAAAAACGGATAGATTCTCGTTTTCTCTTATAAATACTCTCCTATAACCGATTAATGGTCATTCCTTTGCACCCAAACCATTGCTCAAACATAATCTGCACAAAAGCTCTTCCCTTTTTTTCCACTTATCCATCTTTTTCATGGCTGATTCAAGAAGACCACGTAGGAGGACTGCTGGTGCTTCATCATCTCGTCCCAGAAACATTTGCCCTGCTTCCATCGAAAGATAGATCTTGGATGAGGAAAAGCATGCTAAGTACGTTCATTCTTGGCAAGAATGTCAGATAATGGCAGTAAAGTTCATCTGCCTTGACTTTTATAGATTTTACGGCTTTCAATTTCCAAATATGTTCCGCGCTCAAGGTCTTTCGCATCTCGTCGAGCAAAAGGTATGTATATACCCTGATCTTATCCATGTCTTATACTTCAATCTACATTATCGTGAAGACATCATCACCACAAAAGTGAAAGGAGTTCCAATACTGTCAAAGTCCATCTGGGCATCCCGGACTTCAATCGTCTCCTTGCCTTTCAATCCTTTTTCGACATCCTGAACAACAAATCAACTGTCGGCAGCTGCTCGTTGGTGGATTCAAGGTTGAGGAAAGGATGATCCACTACTTGATTGTACGGGTTCTATGTCCTTGTTCCACTAACCATGCTCATTGTTCAGAGCAAGATCTTCTACTCTTGTATGGGATTTGAAATCACATACACATTGATTGGCCAACACTCATCTCCAACACTCACTCAAGCCATTCAAGCAATTGGAATTGAGATTGGCGAGACAACATTTCGACAAATGAGATTTGTTGCTCGTGGCCGCGTGATCATTTACAAGGATGATGATCACCAAGATGATGACAATGATGATATGGAATGTCATATGGCTGACCCAGTCCAAGTTGCTCCTCCTACTAATGCTATTCCTTCTCATATGCCTTCCTCTTCCTCACTAACTATGGAGGAGCATTTTGCAAATCTGTCTAAACAATTGGAGGATATGCGCCTTGCTCAACAAGCTCACTTTGAACATATATATGAGTGACAACAAAATCATGAAGAATATGTGATCGACCAGTTCAATGGCCTTGATACTCGTCTTGGAAACATTGAAAATCACTTTAGTCTTCAACCTCTAGAAAGACCACCCAGTCCTTAGTTTTAGATTTAGGATTTTCTGTTAGTATGCTTTGATGATTGTTTGTTTTGACTCTACATTTTTATGTTTTTCTTTATGATGAAAAATGTAACCTTTTTTTTCATGAATAAAATGATCTCTTATATTAGTGCATACATTGTTTAAATGAGGGGGAGATGATACTTAAGGGGAGCATTTTCAATCATCTTTTTGCTTATGATCAAAAAGGGGGAGAAGAAGTGCAATTACAACTAACCTTCTTGTTGTCTATTAGCTTGTATTTTTTGCAGACTAACCAAAGTTGCTTTTAAACAAGTATTTTTTATCATCATCAAAAAGGGGGAGATTGTTACCAATGAAGAGCATTGGTAAGTCTGAAGATAAATGATTTTGATGATGTTGCAAGAAGATAAACTTGGAGAGTCTAATGTTTGTTGACGCAGCTGGAATTAAAGTTTGAATTGCAATTTTGAAAAGAAAGAAAAGGCTAAAGTGCAATTAGAGGAAATTTCTAGACTTCTGTGTAATTTTGAATAAAATAAAAGGGGTTCAATTGTAATTTTGGGCGAGTTCAAATCTGTTAAATATTTTAAAAGATAATTTAGAGAAAAATATATCTTAAGGTATTTTATTTGATATTGTTAAATAATTACCTTATTTAACCATATCAATAAATATCAAAAAATAGTATTTGCTAAATCTTTTTTAAATGATATTGTTGTTTTTGGAGGATAATATTTAGAAGGTTGAATGGTCTGAGGTTCAACAAATCCATACATGGAAGACCGACCTTGGTCTACGACGATTGTGTCCATGTACCTAAAACAACAAAGTTAAGTTGTTAGAAACTAGGAATCTAGATAAAAGTAATATTGAAGAAAAAATTAACTATCTTACATGCACCACAGTTGAATGATGGAAATATTCAACATCTTGTCTCCCTCAATAACCTCCAATGCATTAGTCAATGTGATATATACTGACACATGGGGGGGAAGACCAAATACTCTCAAATCCCAGTATAGTTCTAATGGTGCTCTCTTCAACCTGGGTAATCTTGTCATTAGCTTTGATAGAGGATCATCCTCCGCTTCAGCCATGTCATTATCTTCATGTATGATTGTATCATGAATTGGCTGCTTCTGAGGACGTGTGAACTAAAGATAATGAAAAAAATTTATTTTTTTAATGAAAAAAATGTAAAGTATCATGTCATGTATCATTGAGTATGCTTCTATCATATTTTTTTTGGTTAAAAAATTTAAAGCACCATGGCTGGAATGGAAACTAATCCAAGTTCATCTTTATCCGTTAAAAGTAGAAGTAAAAATGCTCTAGGAAATCAATCTGATATTGGATGGAAACATGGATTTGATGTTAATGGTAATGGAAGAAAAGTAAAATGCAACTATTGCTCAAAGATTGAAAGTGGAGGCATATTTAGATTTAAGCATCATCTCGCTAGAACTAGAGAAGATTCTGAACCTTGTGCTTCTGTTTCGGATGAAATAAAAAATTTGATGATAAAAATAGTTGTAGAAGCTAAGAATGCTTCATCAAAGAAAAGAAAGATAAATATTGGTGAAGACGAGGAAGAAAGTGAGAGTCTTGAAGGAGGACATGATAACAGTTGAAAAACTGTTATTTTCATGCTTAAAATTGATACTAAAAGCAACCTTTATACTTAGAAACTAGCTTGAAATCATGCTTTTATTCATATTTTCATAAATAAGAGAGCTGGACAGGTTTATGCTTGATTTCAGTATTTTTGTGCAGGTTTTAGGGTGAATTTGGTGAAAGAAGTGAAGAAGGAGAGAGATGGAATCAAAAAAGACATCAAAAAGTGCAAAAGGAGAAGCCGAAGTTACCGCTCAGCGGCAGTTTACCGCTGAGCGGCACTCAGGAGCTTACGGGAGATCCACTGAGGGGCAAAATGGCCGCTGAGGGGAGAAAACAAGACACGCACTTACCGCTGAGCGGTATTTTACCGCTGAGCGGTATTTTACCGCTGAGCGGTATTTTACCGCTGAGCGGCACTTTAATGGGCTTGGACCTAATATTTTGTAATTTACGAATGGTATTTAAGCTTTAGGGTTTCCTAGGGTTAGGTATCTTTGGCAGAAACGAAGCAAACACTCTCTCTTCCACCCCTTTGAAGGAGGATCTTGGATGCTCAGGCTACCTCTTCACCTTTCTAGGGTTTTATCTTCCATTCTTTCATTGTTATTCATCTAGGTTCACCATGAATATGGTGAACTAAACTCTGTATGTTTGTTGGGGAATCAATGTAATCTTTTGAAGCTCTCATATATGGAATTTGTTTTTACTTCTTTTAATTAAGACCTATGCTTTCTTTTATCATTAGTTAGGGTTTTTCCTCTTTGCTTAATGCTTGCATTGTTTAACTCATTCGATGCATGATTATTGGTTTTGTCGATACGGGCGCGTACGGGGAAGTCTAGATCCGGGGAATTTCTCCCAATAGTATATTGGTTGTCGTTAAGCTCCTGCACTTATGAACTGATCATTAGGAATGCTAGGAATTGTATGAACTCGTGATTAGGGAGAAGCCTTCTTGAAAGGTACTTTAGAGAGTGGCATTAACAATGATGATTTGAATGTTGAATTCCTAAAATATATGAGAGTGGATAAGATGAAATTGACCCCCAACAACATATTCATACATAGATTTCATTGAAAGTGTTTATCTTTTGCTTTTTGCCATTGATCAAAACTTCATGCATACATATTTAAATTTCGTCTTTTGCATATAAAATCCAAATATTTCGTCTTTAAGTCTTAGTTAACCAAGAAACCACACAACTACACTAGGCCGTGAGTCCTTTGGGAAGAACGATACTTGGTCTTACCAAGTTTATTACTTGAACGATTCGGTCATACTTGCCGATTGAAAAACAAGTTTGTGACATCATATTTTGGTGTTCATAAATTTGTCCATCAAGTTTTTGGCGCCGCTGCCGGGGACTCGTGGTTTAACTGGTTAATTTGTGTGATTATTGATTATCTTTGACTTTAATTTTGAATTTCTGTTTTTATTTTTCTGTTTTTATTTTGTTTTCTGTTTTTATTTTATTTTATTTTATTTTTCTGTTTTCTGTTTTTATTTTCTGAATCTTATATCTTCTCTTATATCTTTTTGTGCTAACCAAATTTTTTCTAGGGTTTTGTGTTCTTGTGTATGCAGGAGGCAATTCGAACTAGGAGCAAGAAAACAACAGAACCTCTGCTTGAAGGTCTAGACGAGAGTAGACGGAGGAGAAGAATCCGAACATCTAGAGAACTTTTCCCTCCTCCGGAAACTCTGTTGCAACCATCACCAAAAGGTTCTGACAATAGCACAGAAAATATGGAGAACAATAATATCAGAAGAACTCTTGCTGATTACACCAATATAGCTGGACCTCAGCACTTTAACAGCATAGCTAGACCTAGAGTCAATGCAGCCAATATGGAGGTCAAACCAGCACTGATCCAACTGGTGAAAAGTAATCAATTTAATGGGTTATCTCATGAAAGCCCATATGAGCACCTTACTACATTCACTGAAATTTGCAATACAGTCAAGATTAATGGGGTGCCAGATGAAGCGATCAAACTTAGTTTGTTTCCTTTCTCATTGGGAGGCAATGCTAAGCTTTGGTTGAATTCTTTCCCAGAAGAAAGTTTCACAGAGTGGGAAGCAGTGGTAACAAAGTTTCTAAACAAGTACTTTCCACAATCAAAGGTGACAAAAGGCAAGCAAGAGATATCTTCATTTAAGCAGGGCATGGAAGAATCATTGGGGCATGCATGGGATAGATACAAAAGTCTAATAAGAAAAACACCCACGCATGGCTTTGAAGAACAGGAAGTAGTCTTAACTTTCCTTGGAGGGCTTGGTTCACAAACTAAGATGATGCTGGACGCCTCAGCAGGAGGCAATATTAAATGGAAAACTCCAGAGGAAGCCACAGAAATTATAGAAAACATGGCTACTAGTGATAATGAGCTGCACAGTGAGAGAGGAGCTCCTATGCAACAAAAAGGGGTTCTTCAATTACAAACACATGATGCCTTGCTAGCTCAAAATAAAATTCTAACTCAACAGCTGGAGACTCTGACTAAAACTCTTGCACAATTACCTAAAGAGTTGAAAACTGCAGCACAGGTACAAACCCAGTTGTGCGAATTATGTGGAGGTGATCATATCAATGGTCAATGTGCTTTTCCAGTGGAAGCCATGGAGGATGTTAATTTCATGGCTAATCAATTTCCGTACCGTCAAGGGAATTACAATCAAGGGTGGAAACCACATCCAAGCATTGGTCAAGGACAAACTGGGCAAGCTAATCAATATAATAAGCAGCAGCAGCAACCAACCTTTTGGCAACAGTTATCTATGCTTAATGAAAGGTCAACAAGGTTGGAAGAAACTCTTCAGCAATTCATACAGAAAACTGAATCTTCTCAAAAGAGCACTGAAGCTGCTATAAAGAATTTGGAGATTCAAATGGGTCAGATTACCAAGCAATTGGAAGAACGGCCAAATAGAAATTTTGGGGCTAATACTGAAGTTAACCCCAGAGAAGAGTGCAAAGTGATAAAGAGTGTGAATGAAGAGATAATTGAGTTAGAAGAAGGAGAAACAGAAGAAAGAAGAGAAATAGAAAGCAAAAATACTTTTCCTTTTCCAATAAATCAAGAGAAACAAATGGACTTCACAGAATTATTCAGAATGGTGGATAATGAAGCACCTTGGGAACAGATTCTACAGAAAATTGCAATTTACACAAAGTCTGATGAAGAAATCTCTATAAAGAAGAGACGTAGAGATGATGAGGCAAAAGAGTGTATATCTGTTAAGAAAGAGTCATTCCCTCCTAAAGCATCAGATCCAGGCAGTTTTTCTATCCCTTGTACTATAGGGAAGAAAAAGGTAAAGAAAGCTCTCCTTGATTTAGGTTCAAGTGTTAACTTGATACCTTATTCTTTACTGGAGCAAATCGGCAATGATAAAGTGAAACCTGCAAAGGTTAAAATAGTAATGGCTGATGGATCTTCAAAGGAGCCATGTGGGATTGTAGAAGACATTATAGTTTGTGTTGGCAAACTTCAGTTCTTGGCAGACTTTGTGGTGATGAAGATGGAGACCGAGAAGATACCTATCATACTTGGAAGACCGTTTATGAAAACGGCCAGGGCCATCATAGATGTAAATGAAGGTATAGTGGTGCTCCAGGACAGAGAGGAGAGAGTGGTGGTAGATGTCTTCAAAGATGAGATGCAAGCAAAGGAGGAAGAAGCTAGTTATAAAGCTGCATTTCGAGATGCACCCATGACTAGCCGTAAAGATGAAAATCTTGAGATTTCAGGTAACCATTGTTTGTTGTTTCAGGTACCCAAGGAAGAAGAGATTGGAAGAGGAGAAAAAATTCCTAGTGACTGGAAGAAAAGAAGACTCCAACTTGGCACACCTGTAAGAATCAAGAACAAGTTGTGGGTTGTGAAGGGCTTTAAAGAGAAGGAGATGATAGAGATAGAGTCTCCATATTCTAGAAGGACCAAAACAGTTCAAAGGAAACAGCTGAGGAGTTGGTGGAATGACAACATCAACTATAAAGAGGATGGAACTTGAACTTTATTGGGTCAAGCTAATGACGTTAAAAGAGCGCTTGCTGGGAGGCAACCCAGTGGATTTAAAGACTTTTTATTTTGGTTTTGTAACTTTTAATCTGTGGACATTATTTTTGTAAATATTTTGTTGGATATAGCATCTACTGAAGGATGCTAGGTGGTTAAGTATCTACTGAAGGATACTCAGTTTGTAGCACCTACTGATGGGTGTTGGTAAGTTTGTAACACCTACTGATGGGTGTTGGTGGATTTTGGGTCAGGCTCGTGACGTTAAACAAGCGCTACCTGGGAGGCAACCCAGTTGATTGATTGTTTTTTGTTTGTTTCATTTTAGTTGCATAATAGGGTTTGCATAAGTATTCTAAACATTGAATTGTAGGGAACCAGTGAGGGGCATGTTTAGGAGGCACGTAGGTTAAGAAAAGAAGGAGAAGAGCACATCACGAAAGTGCCGCTGAGCGGTAACTTACCGCTGAGCGGTACTCTCGCAGATGGGCTTTAGTTCCCCTTAGCGGGACCCGAGCCCATTAGGGTATTTTTAAACCCTAAGCTGCGTAATTTCTCATACTGTCAGGCTCTTCTCTGCACAAATACTCCCACATACCTTATCCAAGGTTTTCCACATCTTTTCACTCTTCCCTCTTAAGAAAATTTCTCTTCCACTCACTTTTTCACTAGTGTGCCATCAAAGTTTGGGGTTGGAAGAGAGCATTCTAGCTTGGAAGCATTTTCATTGCATCTAGTATCTCCACCCAAGTAAGTAAAAAGCATTTTGTTCATTCTAGGGTTCTTGAATTTGAATGTGATTGTCAAAGCATGAATATTTAGGGGTTTTGATTTCTATGCATGATTTGATGATATATTTGATGTTTGAACCGATTAAACTGCATGATTATGAACTGGAAAACTGAAAATTGCATTTGGGTGGAGATAGGACAGCTTTAAAACAAGATTTTCAAAAATCTGCAGAGTTACCGCTGAGGGGTAAACTGCCGCTGAGCGGCACTCTGCCAGATTTGGTTTTTCTGAAATTTTGCGTGTTGGAATGTGGCACTGGTGGCGCTGAGGGGAAATTCTGGCCCTCAGCGGTGGTTTAGCTTCGAAAGGAGTTGTGTTCTGTGTTTTACTAATGATTAACATCATGTTCTGTGGTTTTGTATTTGTGTTTGAATGTAGGAATGGCATCCTCTTCAGGAAAGAGATTGAAAACCATGGCAACCAAGAGAAAGGAAAAGGAACCAGAGCAACCCCAATCTAGCAGGTTCCTCTCTAGGAAGCATGAGAAGCACTTTAGGGTGGTTCAGGACAGGAGACTTCTGATGGAAAGAAAGGTTGGAATGATACCTAACTTTGCTCCTCAATTTGGAGAGCAAGTGTTAGGGAATGACTGGGGAAAGCTAGCCACCTATCCTGCACCTGCCAACATAGCTGTGGTAAAGGAATTTTACACCAATGCAAAGAAGATTGGTGATTATCCAGCTGAGAATTATTTGGGCTATGTCAGAGGCCATGCTATCAGGTATGATCCTGATTCTATCAATAACTTCCTGGACACTGTGTGGGCTGGTGAGCAATGCCAGTTTGCTCTTTGCATGGAGGAAGGTGCTGATTATGAGGATGTGGAGAGAGTACTGTGTATACCTGGAGGACACTTCCAAAGAAATAGATCTGGCTCAGTGGTTAACATTAGGAGGACAGATTTGACTCCTCTTGCAAAGTATTGGATGGCATTTTCTCATGCTAACATTCAGCCATGTTCTCATGTGTCAGATATTACTCTCAGCAGGGCACTATTCATCTACTGTGCTATCAGAAACTTAAATGTTAATATTGGGCAGGTGATAGCTGATGATATTAGTGTGTGCGCTAATACCTCAAACAACAAAGCACCACTAGGACATCCCTCCTTGATCACTCACCTTTGGAAGATAGCTGGGGTGGACACTTCTGTTCCACCATTTGAGAGGCCAAGAAAAGCTATTGATGAGGCTTATTACAGACAGTATTGTGGAGGTGAGGAAGCAGCTCAGCCAGTTCCACCACGCTGTGATCGTAGAGAGAGAGGGCCAGCACAGAGCCAGACATCTGCTGAGACACATGAAGCAGAACCATTCCAGATGAGGGACATGTATATGTCTCTTATAGGTGCTCAGTTGCAGTCCATTCACAGAGGGCAGGTGGCTACTGCTGAGATGATTGTGGGGATGTATGATACACCTCCAGCCCACAGGTGGACTATGGATGAATTCCATAATGTGGTAGCTTGGCCAGAGGAGCCAATGCAAGGAGGAGGAGCTGGAGCAGCTGAAGCTTCAGCTAGAGAGATGGAAGAAGATGAAGCTGATGATGATGATGCATTTGAAGATGATGAAGATGAGGAGGAAGAGGAAGATACAGAGGACAGCTCAGACTGATGAGGAGCTGAGATAGCATTTACTGATGAATGCTATCATATGATTATGCTTTTGTGGTTTAAGTTTTCTGAACTTATTTGCTTTTGTTTTTAGATTAGGGTTTGATGTACTCTATTGAACACCTGGTTTGTGTGATGGTTTGATATTAACAGTGATTGTTTGATAAGTAATGCTTGATGATGCTTCTTGATTGATTGATGTTGAGATAGATGTGCACATAAAATGCTTATACAGGTGATTCACAAGCTTTGTGAACAAATGCAGGAATTTATGATTGTGATTGTGAAATTAGGCAGGATGTGTATGTCAAATGTGAATGAGCTTATATGTGAGGTTTTGAGCTCCAGAGTTTTTATTGATTGAATGCTATTGCTTTGAAAGCATGAATGACTTTGCCCAGGTTTTCTATGATTGAATCAATTGCTTGTTTTGCATCATGTGATTAAGGCCGTTTGTTAGAACCCTTTTTATTGGCCAAATTCATAAGATTAGCCCACTAAAAGAGAACACTTTATGTTCTATCCTTTGAACCCTTAGCCTTGAACATAAATTGAAAACCCTTATTGAAAAGCTTTACCTTGAGTTAAGTAGAAAATCTTGTGTGGTACTGTTAAATGTTCAAGTTTGGGGTTGTTAGGAAAGCATGAAAAAGGAAAAGCATTGAGCTAAGAGCTAAGAAATAAGAATGTGAAAAGAAAAAGAGAAAGAAAAGAAAAGAAAGGCAAAGCTCAATGCAAAGGCAAAAGAAAGTTGGGAATGAATAAGAATGATTGTGTTGTTATGATTCTCTTAACTCAAGGATTTTGTGATCCAGAAAAAACCAATTTTCTTGTTAGCCCAGCCACATTATAAGCCATTGAAAAGTCCTTGTGATGATACATGCTTGTGAATGTTTTTGATTGTGGTAAAATGAAAGGCAAAGTTGATTCATGTGACATTGTGATAGTAGAGTGAATGAGTGATTACCTCTTATACACTTGTGTGTTGAGTGAAACACTTTACCTAGTGAGGAAATATTCCATAAGCACATGAACATCCATGCTTAATTGATTGATCATTCATGAAAAATAGCATTTGTTGGAATTTAAATGACTTGGTGAACACTAAAGCATGTGCACATCTTGATTTAACTCTTGGTCATAA
>JAHCHA010013187.1:413814-467048 GCA_027742795.1 Vigna hirtella
AGGTACACTACCAATTTCACTTCTTTCTTACCTTCATTTAACTAGTTTAAACTTGTTACAATATGAAGATTACACATTCTAAGGTTACTTTAGGTGAATTTCGAATTTATGACCTATTTAGTACACTTTTTTATGTTTTAAGTGCCAAATTTAAAGATGTGAGTAGTGATTTTTAGAAGTTGTCTTAAGAATCAAAACTTCACTCAATTCTTTGTCATTTCTAGTCCATTAGAACTGGTGTAGATAGTTATAGGTCTGTAAAACAGAATGCACATTTGCATCCTAATCTATTTCACCCTATTCTACTGTAACTTTAGGTGCTCAATAGTCAAATTTGATTTTCATCTTATTTTCGATTTGTGACTTCATTTTTATCTATTTTTTATGTTTTACAAGTTTTCTAGATAGTTATTTCACAATAAAACAGACCCAAAGAAATAATGAATGATCAAACTATATATGACTATGACAAGGCCTTTCCAGTCAGAATAGACCCTGCCATCCACCTAAAATGCTCTTCATTTCTTTTAGCCTATGTTTGGTACATTCTAGTTTTAAATTAAAACAGATTAATTAAGATTAATAGTAGTGCTCAATTACATTAAACACAACACAGATATACCTGGCAGCTTTCCAGGTTTGCATAAAGGAATAAAGTTGGCAACAATGCCTAACGCAATTGAGGAACCAAAACTGAATCCCCTGACTTCAAGTTGAAGCAGAACAAAGTTACTCTCACTCAGTTCTTACCCAAAATAAAGCTTAAACAGTCATTCCCCTTACAATGACTAAGAAAAACAGTTCAACATATATATAATGAGGACTAAGAACATATACACTATGAATATTTTATATATCAGTTGCATTAAAAAACAAGGCTAAAACAACCCCTTTTGAAAACTAAGGCAGAAGAACATACAGTGATGTCTACAGTTTGGGTGTTGTGTACAGTTTGGGTGTTGTAGTTGTTGAGATGTGAACGAGGATGGAACCAAATGATAACAGTATTCCAGAGGGTGCCCACATTGTCACATGGGTTAGCAATGAAATCAGAGAGAAAAGAAGGGAATTTACATCTATCCTTGATCAGCAACTAGTATTGCAGAGTGGAAAAAAAACCTGAGATGCTTCAAATTCTAGGAGTGGCTCTCCTCTGCGTGAATCCATCAACACAAACATAGCCATGGTTGTCAATCCAAAAGCAGCAGTTCACTGTTCAAGTTTTTCCACAACATGTGAACCTTTAATAATACAATCAACATCTTCTTCTTCTTCTTAGCCACCAATTTCATTACTATAGATTTGTTAATTTTTTTTTCAACCCACAAATTATTTGTATAGATTAGTATTATATGGATTGTGATCCTTATCTTTAGGAGATATGATCTTCTTAGAAAGAGAAAGGCACAAACATAATTAGTGGATTCTGCTTGTGTTGCACTAAAATCCATGAAGAAAATGCTCCAGGACTAGTCCCACTGACACAATCTAACAACATCTGATTGTGACTATTGGGGTCAAAGTATTGGAAAATAGATTCTGGTACAAGGTGATTATTCCAGTGTTACTTTGTTTTAGAGGATTTTGATGTCCCTTTTTACTTAATCAATGTACTTTGTTAAGTGGTCCTATGTTTTTTAAACTTGTTTTATTCCAGTCCAGATGTATTACGAGCTTAACTAAGGGACACCGCTTGCTAGAGAGTCAAAGATTCAAATTTATTGTCAATCCAGTAATATTTGAGATATGACTCTAATGGGACTGTTGAACATCCATACACTTCAACGTATAATTTGTTTCTCCGCGAGTATTATCAAATGCAGGGTTAATCAACGCCTAACTGAGATAACTATACTGTTAGAAACATGTTTTAGAATTAATGTTGAGACCAAAAAGGTAAGGAATTAGAGTTGCTCAACAAAGCCAGTTATAACTCTCGCTTTTACGACTTAATGTTAGGAAATTAAGCAAGACACCGAATCTTGCGACTAAAATTATTGTTGAGTTCTTCAATTCACCCGCAGAATAGAAAAAGATGTCAATATCTGAAGACAAAAATATTTTGCCAGACTTGCATTAGATACAAAACAGATTCGGATGGCCAGAGAAGTAAATGTCTACGTTTTCGGAAAGATGGGGTTCCATATCTGTGTGAGTACCTTGTCGTTACACAAATATCAACAATGCAAACAAGTTCAGGCATATTGGTAAGAACAGGGCAATAACCAATTACATGGACACATTGCACACAACTAGGGAAGAACAAGGCAATCAATTTATTCAAGTAGCATTCTAAAACAGAGAACTTACCTCGCACTCCAGAACACCCAATTCAATGGAAGCAAAGCCACACCGCGAGCTCTCAACCCAACAACCAACCTTGGGCTTCACCGCAACGGCCTCCTGACGCTAATCACCACCCTACTCGCCGCACAAGCCTGACGCGCACGACCACGAATCACCACCCCACCCGCAAGACCCACAGCGACACGACGAACCGTACGCACACAATGCCACCGAACAGAACAGACAGGGAGAGGGATACGGAGAGAATGAACGAACGCAAGCGAAAGGGAATGCAGACAGAGTGAATGGGAAGGTCGATGGGAAGGGAGGGCCGAAATCGCAACTCTTACCGGTAGAGGGGAAGGAGGGCTTTGTTTGACAAAATTGGGGACGAACCCCCATCGTTGATTTTAATTGCTCGACGCTCTTACCGAAGGTGTCAAAACCCTCGCTAAGGTCTTTCTGACCGTCGGAAATGTCATTTTGTCTAGGCCGTCGATGATTCAGTTTATGCCCCTCGGTAAAGCACTTTTACCGACGGCAGACAGGCCTTCGGAAAAATACCCTCGGTAATTCGTGATTTTCTTGTAGTGGATGCAGAGTGCTTGGAAACACTTCTTTAGTCTAGGGTTACCGGAAATATACTTACCAACCACACTAAATGCTATCACAGTTCTGATAACAGTTGAAAAACTGTTATTTTCATGCTTAAAATTGATACTAAAAGCAACCTTTAACATTTAGAAACTAGCTTGAAATCATGCTTTTGTTCATATTTTTAGAAATAAGAGAGCTGGACAGGTTTATGCTTGATTTCAGTGTTTTATGCAGGTTTTAAGGTGAATTTGGTGAAAGAAGTGAAGAAGGATAGAGATGGAATCAGAAAAGAACTCAAAAAGTGCAAAAGAAGAGAAGCCGCAAGTACCGCTCAACGCCAGTTTACCGCTGAGCGGCACTCAGGAACACACGTTGGATCCGCTGAGGGGAAGAATCAACTCACGCACTTACCGCCGAGCGGTAGTTAGCCGCTGAGCGGCACTATTTTGGGCTTAGGCCCACTTTTCTGTAATATTTCGAATAGTATATAAGCTTTAGGACTTCCTAGGGTTTGTATCTTTGGCTGGAGAAGACGCAAAACACACTTTTCACCCCTTGGGGGTAGAATTGGAGATGGTGACGACTCTCCTCTTCTCTTTCTAGGGTTTTTCTATCTCTTCCATTCTTCCATTATTGTTCATCTAGTTTCACCATGAATATGGTGCACTAAACTTTGTATTGTTGTTGGGGAATCAATATAATCTTTTGAAGCTCTCATATATGGAATTTTGTGTTTAAACATCATATTTATGATACATGCGTTCTCTTATCATTAGTTAGGGTTTTTCTTCTTTGCTCAAAGCATGCATTGTTTAACTCATTTGATGTCATGATTATTGATTTTGTCGATATGGGAACATACGGGGAAATCTAGATCTGGGGAAATTCTCTCAATAGCATATTGCCTAGACATAGGGATATGAGGGTTGGTTGCCTTTAAGCTTCTGTGCTTCAGAATTAATTATTAGGGATGCTAGGAATTGTATGAACTCGTAATTAAGGATAGGCTTTCTTTGCAAGGTGATTTAGAGAGTGGCATTAACATTGATGAAAAGAATGATGAATTCCTAAAGTATATGAGAGTGGATAAGATGAAATTTATTACCCCAACAACATACTCATCCATCTAATTCGTTCAAAGTTTTTGTGTTCCTCTTTTCCATTGATCAAAACTCATGCATACATGTTTACTTATTGTCTTTTGCATTTGAAACGTCAAGAATTTGTTCACAAGTCATAAATAATCAAGAAATCATATAACTAACTAGGCCATGAGTCCTTTGGGAGAACGATACTTGGTCTTACCGAGTTTATTACTTGATACTATTTTGGCGCCGTTTTTCGATGTTCATAAATTTGTCATCAAGTTTTTGGCGTCGTTGTTGGGGACTCGTGGTTTAACTAGTTTATTTGTGTGATTATTTATTATCTTTGACTTTATTTTGAATTTTGAATTTTAAATTTCAAATTTTGAATTTCTGTTTTTATTTTCTGTTTTTATTTTTCGGTTTTTATTTTATTTTATTTTATTTTATTTTATTTTTATTTTATTTTTATTCTATTTTATTTTATTTTCTGTTTTTATTTTTTTCGGTTATTATTTTATTTTATTTTAGTTTTCTGTTTTTATTTTTTCCTATTTTCTGTTTTTATTTTTTTTGTTTTTATTTTATCTTCTTATCTCTGATTTTATATCTTCTTCTTTATCTTTTTATTACTTGTTTTTTTGTGTATGCTGGAAGCAATTCGAACTAGAAGCAAGAAAACCTCGGAACCTCTTCTTGAAGGCTTAGACGAGAATTAACGAAGGAGAAGAATCCGTACATCTAGAGAGTAGACCGAGGGTCAATGCAGCTAATATGGAGGTGAAACCAACATTAATCCAACTGGTTAAGAGTAACCAATTTAATGGGTTGTCTCATGAAAGCCCATACGAGCACCTCACAACGTTTAATGAAATTTGCAATATAGTGAAGATAAATGGGGTGCCTGACGAAGCAATCAAACTTATCCTGTTTCCATTCTCATTAGGAGGCAACTCTAAGCTTTGGTTCAACTCTTTTCCAGAAGGGAGCTTTACAGAGTGGGAAGCTGTGGTGACAAAGTTCTTGAACAAATACTTCCCACAATCCAAGGTAAACAAAGGAAAGCAAGAGATCTCATCTTTCAGGCAAGGCATGGAGGAATCACTAGGTTACGCATGGGACAGGTACAAAAGCCTATGAAGAAAGACTCCCACACATGGATTTGATGAAGTAGAAGTAGTCCTAATCTTCCTTGGAGGTCTTGGTTCACAAACCAAGTTGATGCTAGACGCCTCAGCTGGAGGCAATATCAAATGGAAGACTCCAAAGGAAGCCACGAAAATAATTGAAAAAATGGCTACCAATAATAATGAGCTGAACAGTGAAAGAGGAGCTCCTATTCAACAAAAAGGAGTTCTACAATTGCAATCCAATGATGCCTTGTTAGCGTAGAACAAGATACTAACTCAACAATTGGAGAATCTCACAAAAACACTTGCACAACTGCCAAAAGAGTTAAAGACTGTTGCACAGGTTCAATCACAGTTGTGTGAATTATGTGGGGGTGACCATATCAATGGTCAATGCGCCTTTCTAGCAGAAGCTTTAGAGGATGTTAACTTCATGGCCAATCAATTTCCATACCGTCAGGGGAATTTCAATCAAGGGTGGAAACCACACCCAAGTATTGGTCAAGGATAAAGTGGGCAAGCTGGACAAGCAGGACAATTTAACAAGCAACAACAACAACCAACCTTATGGCAACAAATGTCTATACTTAATGAAAGATCAATAAGGCTGGAAGAGACTCTTCAACAATTTATACAGAAAACTGAGTCCACTCAAAAGAGCACTGAAGCTGCTATTAAGAACTTAGAGATGCAAATGGGTCAAATTACTAAGTAGTTGGAAGAAAGGCCTAACAAGAATTTTGGGGCTAATACTAAGATTAACCCCAAGGAAGAGTGTAAAGTGCTAGTAAGTCTAAATGTTGAAAAAGTTGAGTTGGAAAAAGAAGAGAGAAAAGAGAGAGAAGAGAAAGAAGAAGAGAAAAATTGTGTGAAGATTGAGAAAATGAGTAGAAAAAGAAAAGAAAAAAGAGAGTAAGAGAAAAGAAAAAGAGGAACAAGAAAGTGAGAGAAAAGAGAAAGAGGACGAGAGGAAGAGAGAGAGAATCATATGAAAAACCCTTTCGTCATCCAAAGAAGTATCATAGGAAGGAAAAGAAATTTAAGTGCTTCATGGAAATCTTCAAGAAATTGGAGATTAGAGTTCCTATGATTGAGACATTGCAACAGGTTCCTGGTTTGATCAAATTTCTGAAGAAGTTCAATAGAAAGAAGAAGAAAAAGAAGATGGAGCTTGAGCTTTATTGGGTCAAGCTAATGACATTAAAAGAGCGCTTGCTGGGAGGCAACCCAATGATTTAAGAACTTTTGTTTTTGGTTTGGTGATGTAATTATGAATTTTCGTTATTTTTGTTTTAGTTATAATATTTTTCTACAGGGTATAGCATCTACTGATGGATGCTAGGTGGTTAAGTATCTATTGAAGGATACTAGGTTTGTTACACCTACTGATGGGTGTTGGTGGATTTTGGGTCAGGCTCGTGACGCTAAACAAGCGCTACCTGGGAGGCAACCCAGTTAATTTACTATATTTTGTTTGTTTATTTTGATTCTGCTTTAGTTGCATCTGAAGATAATGAAGAGGAGGAAGATACAGATGACAACACAGGCTGATGAGGAGCTAAGATAGAATTTACTGATGGATGCTATCAGCACTAGAGTAGGATCTTTTGTATCCAGTGTTTTAAATTTGTGAACTTATTTACTTCTGTTTTTAGAATAGGATTGATGTACTCAATTTGAAACTTTATCTGTTATGATGGTTTGCTTATGACTTATTGCATGATAAGTATTGCTTGATGATGTTTGGATCTTGATTGATGATTGAGAATGTGCACATTAGATGCTTATACAGGTGATTCACAAGCTTTGTGAACAAATGCATGATGTTGTGATTGTGATGATGATACTAAGCAGGATGTGTATATGTGGAATGTGAATGAGCTTATATGTGAGGTTTTGAGCTCCAGAGTTTTTGTGATTGAATGCTATTACTTTGAAAGGATGAATAATTTTGCCTAGGTTTTCTATGATTGAATCAATTGCTTGTTTACATCGTATGATCAAGGCCATTTGTTGGTAACCCTTTTATTAGCCAAATGCATGATTTTAGCCCCACAAAAGAGAGCACTATGTGTTCTATCCTTTGAACCCTTAGCCTTGAACATAATTTGAAAACCCTTGTGAAAAGCTTTACCTTGAGTTAAGTAGAAAATATTTTGTGGTATTGATAAATGTTCAAGTTTGGGGCTGTTGGGAAGTTATGAAAGGGAAATTGAAAGCATTGAGCTAAGAGCTAAGAAATAAGAATGTGAAAAGAAAAAGAAAAAGAGAAAGAAAAGAAAAGAAAAGGCAAAGCTCAATGCAAAAGAAAGTTGGGAATAAATAAGAATGATTGTGTCTATATGATTCTCTTAACTCAAGGGTTTTGTGATCTAGAAAAACCAATTTTCTTGTTAGCCCAGCCACATTATAAGCCATTGAAAAGTCCTTGTGATGATGCATGCTTGTGATTGTATTTGATTGTGGTTAAATGAAAGGGAAAGTTAATTCATGTGACATTGTGATAGTAGAGTGAATGAGTGATTACCTCTTACACACTTGTGTTTGAGTGAAACACTTTATCTAGTGAGGAAAGATTCCATGAGCACATGAACATCCATACTAAGTTGATTGATCATTCATGAAAAATAGCATTTGTTGGATATTAAGTGATTTTGTGAACATTAAAGCATGTGCATGTCTTGATTGAAGTCTTTGTCATGAGCTTAATTGAAGTACTTACTTATCTTGAAAAGAGGATTTTTGAATGGAGTGAACCATTGTATTGATTGGTAGAAGATTGAGTTACATCTTGTTTACTTGAGGACAAACAAAGTTCTAAGTTTTTCTAGGGTTTTTCTATCTCTTCCATTCTTCCATTATTGTTCATCTAGTTTCACCATAAATATGGTGAACTAAACTTTGTATTGTTGTTGGGGAATCAATGTAATCTTTTGAAGCTCTCATATATGGAATTTTGTCTTTAAACATCATATTTATTATACATGCATTCTTTCATCATTAGTTAGGGTTTTTCTTCTTTGCTCAAAGCATGCATTATTTAACTCATTCGATATAATGATTATTGATTTTGTCGATATGGGAACATACGGGGAAATCTAGATCCAGGGAAATTCTCTCAATAGCATATTGCCTAGACATAGGGATATGAGGGTTGGTTGCCTTTAAGCTTATGTGCTTCAGAATTAATTATTAGGGATGCTAGGAATTGTATGAACTCGTAATTAAGGATAGGCTTTCTTTGCAAGGTGATTTAGAGAGTGGCATTAACATTGATGAAAAGAATGATGAATTCCTAAAGTATATGAGAGTCGATAAGATGAAATTGATTACCCCAACAACATACTCATCCATCTAATTCGTTCAAAGTGTTTGTGTTCCTTTTTTCCATTGATCAAAACTCATGCATACATGTTTACTTATTATCTGTTGCATTTGAAACCTCAAGAATTTGTTCACAGTCTTTTGGGAGTCCTTTGGGAGATTGTTACTTGGTCTTACCGAGTTTATTACTTGATACGATTCGGTCACACTTGCCGAGGGTTAAACAAGTTTTTGGCGCCATTTTTCGGTGTTCATAAATTAGTCATCAAGTTCCTCAGACATGACATAATATAAGAGCGCGAACCATAATCACCAAAATAAGCCCATTTAAATTTTAAAACTAGAAAGCCCTAAAACAGAGATATCTAGTCGATTTCATTAATTTCAAAGTTGACTTCTGTATGACAAAAGGTTTTCACAAAACAGAAACACATATACAGTAACATGTAATTGACTATGTACTTAATCCAATCGATTAAAAGTCATAAAAATTCGTTTTCACATAAAACAATCTCAATCAATCAATCAACAATTATACATTCATCAAACAAGTATCATGCATGATGCAGTGAGATAATAATCGTTACCATTTGTAGATACTCAAGAACTTTGATATCATCAAGTTAGCTCATTCTTGAGTTGTGCACTAGTACAGTAGCCTCTGCTATTATGCAAAACAATCACTAGTGTAGAAAAGGCTATAAACATCCGTTCTTTTGCCCTTTTGACGTCCGATCTTCCCCCGACGTCTATGCGGGTGACGTTACTCAAACGTCGGGGGCTCCACCGTTGTGTCAGGCCGGACGTCTATATAGACGTCCGCCCTGAAACACCGGACGTCTATATAGACGTCCGTTCCCTCCCCCGGACGTCCAGTTGCCTGAATTGTCTGTGGTAGGGGCTGGGGTTGGACGTCCGTGTGTGCATTGCCAGACGTCTATAGACGTCCGTTAGTGCACTATAATATTATAGACGTCTGTGCCCCTCAGGACGGACGTTTAAGGGGCTGAAGCCAATTAATTCTCCAGCCACCCTCTCAGACCCTTAAACGTCAGTCCTGAGGGTCACGGACGTCTATAATATTATAGACGTCCGTGCCCCTCAGGACGGACGTTTAAGGGGCTGACATGGGAGTTGAAGCGTTCAGTTGTTCAGCCTCGCAAACGTCCGTCCCTTTGGGACGGACGTCTATAAGATGATAGACGTCCGTCCCCCCACACAACGGACGTCTAGAGTTTCACTTATTTACGAGTATGCCACCAGTCAATTATTTACGTTGGGGCGAATACGGATGGACGTCTATGGGGGACGTTAAAAGCCAATTCTGCACTAGTGAATTTAAATTTTTCGATGCTGGTACCAATTTGATATTGGGCCCTTGCTTGTCAGTTGCAGAAAGTTATTCCTTGGGAACCCATTTGTATTTTCCCTTTGGAACACCAATGATACGCTGTCGTTGATGCTATCAAATTAATACTACTTTTCAAGGCAACTTCAGTATTGCCAAGTAGTATTCAAGAAAGTAGATAGGGTTAAAGTAACCCTGAGTCGTCTCCCAACGAATAAGGAATTACCTTTCAAGATTTGAATCTTATGAATGCAATGCAATGCTCAAGAATAAAAGTAATGTTCGGAGAATGTTTAAAGAACAAATCAGAAACTTAAAAACAGTTATGATGAAATAGGCTAATTCACTATTTTTCCAAGATAGATTCATCATCAGTTATTCACAAATCATTGTTCAATTGATTAGTGTTCAAGTTTCAAATTAATTAAAGTACATTCTTAATTAATTTGAGGGCAATCATGCAATTAACCAAAGTAAATTCTCAATCAAATGCAAAACCTTTCTAGATTAAATCAAAGTAGATTCTCACTTAAACCTAGAAACCCTAAAACTCATATAATCAATTTGCATGTAGATTCAAACACATTATGATGCAAAAATCTTTGTTTTTAATATGATAGAGAGATGAAAGACATAGAGAGAGAACAACTTAAATCAATAATAAAAATAAACAATTGCATTAACTCAACCTAACCTCAAAATCCATAACGAAATTACAGCATAATAGCCCTAGATGCTTAGCTCTCCATGAATGGAAATGAATACATGATGAAATAAGAGAGAGAAGTGGTGAATGAATGAATGAAGTTCTTTTCTGCTTTCCCTGGGTCTCTTTATATAGGAATTGATTGGGCTTGGATCTTGAATAGTTTGTTTATAAGATATATTATGTTGATATATTTTTAGATTAAATCAATTATCTTTAAAAATATCAACTGAATTATCTATTTCATTATAGAAAAGTCCCTAAGAGTTCCTCTAACTTCACTTTAACCCCAACTGAATTTCCCTAAATTGCAACAGAATCCCTGTTTGACCAACCTTGACCAGATTCAAATCTGTTGACCAACTTTGACCAGAGAGGTCGCACAAATTAGGGTCTGCCATGTGTCAACCCCCTTCTCCACCCAAAATTAGGGTTCAGCAAATTGGGGAAGCTCCTGTGCCTCTACCTACGCCGTAAGAATGAGATTTCTCTTCTCATTTTGGAATTGGTTTGAGCTTGCCCTCTATGCGTCTGGTTTTTTTGAGGTTTCCTCTTTGCAGGTGCGAGATGGTGGTGTTGCGGCGGCCATGGAGGTCGCGCTTTGGTATTGGCGGCGTGAAGAAGATAGATTGGTCGTGAGTGTGGGCGGCGCGATTATGGGTTTCTCGGTAATTGGGTTTTCTTTCGAATTGATTCAAGCTTGCCCTCTATGCGCCTGGTTTTTCTGAGATTTCCTCTTTGCAGGCTCGAGATGGTGGTGTCGCGGCGGCCATGGAGGTCGCGCTTTGGTGTTGGCGGCGCGAAGAAGATAGATTGGTCATGAGCGTGGGCGACGCGATTCTATCTTTCTCGGTAATTGGGTTTTCTTTCTGTGTTTTATGGCTCCTCTGCTTCGCGACTACTCTGATTGATTTATAGGTTATGGAAGTGCGGTTGGTTGCGCGACGGTGGAGGAATGTTGCGAGGCTTGCGCGGCACGGCACGATGAGGCAAAACGGCGACTAGGGTTTTGCTGTGTTGATGGCTGCGGCGACCATGGGTGGCTGACGGAAGGAACTAGGGTTTCTGTTTGGAGAAGACTAGAAGGAGATGCTGACGTGCCAGGGGTGAGGATGTGGCAGAATTTGGTTGGTTCACTGATTAGTGCAAGGATGGATGACGTGGGCTTACCTGATTGGTTATCTGTGTTAGTGGTGGACTGCCACGTGGCACCATCTTAGGCAATATGACTTAGGAATGGTAAGAGGGGTGTGTAGGGAAATTTAAGAGGTGTATTCATAATACAGTTACTGGCTTAGTATTGGGTCTTAATTTTCAATATGGACTAATAAAGCTTTAATTTGAGTTGCACAAATAAATATTAGAACATCCAAGAATAATTTATGCGCTAAAACTCACTTTTTACGTCTCTTTAATTCACAATTCAATTAATTCCAATCATCACAAATTCACTTTAAATCAATCATTCGAGCACATGAATTTCATCAAAAATTTTAATTAAAAAGCATAAATGTGGGCATAAATATGCACTCATCACACCCCCACACTTATCCTTTTGGACTCCTGGGCAAAATTGATTAATTCCAAGACTTTGTTCTAGGTCATTTTATTCCATATTTGCATTTGGATCAAAAGAATGAACAACACCGGACATAGATCAATCATCTTCATATTACTTTGTCATGGACATGCAAATGAAATCACTATATTCTTCACACATGAGTTGACCTTTTTGAATTCCCAAGAAAATCAAATATGAAAGATAACACTCAAGTCAAAATGTATCTATTTCTCCCCAACTCTCTCAAGTGTTTTTGGCTTGTGTTTACACTCAAAAAACCCATGTAAGTAGACACCCCTGGTATTTAGCAAGACTCTATCATTCACATACTTCAGAAAACATGCAATTAATGATCATGAGGGCCTTTTAAAAGTTCTATTGAGGCCAAGGCAAAGGTAGGAAATTTTCTTGGAATTTCTGAGTTTTTGAATTTGATATAGAAAGAGTAATGATACCTGATTTCAAAAACAAATCTATTTCATGCTCTTTTAAGGAAGATTTACTTTTCTTTCTCTTTTTTCTTTTCTTTTCTTTTTCCTTTTTTTTTCCTTTTTAAAACTCTAACTTTTCATCTTCCTTTTTTCCCTTTTTATTATTTTGTGGGTGAGTACCACCCACACACTTATTTATCACTTATTTTTAACAAAATCCATTACTCCTTCTTTTCTCTTTTGACAATGACTAAAAATAAGCAAAATAGTCTTAAGGCTCAAAGGGGTTTCCAATGGATTAATGTTAGGATAAGTTTATTTGGCCAAGTAGCTAAAACAAGAAATGCCTCAATCATATCAGATCATGGTATTCACCTCAATTGCACAACACATAATCAAGCTAAATATTAGAGTATCAACAAAACATGGGCAAATCACTCAAGAAAAATAGGTATGACACATGGTGATCCATCATTAACATTAAGCTCAAAACTCACATGGTTCAAATTTCTTTCACAAAAGATTTAATCAAGATACTCAAGTCAACTCAATTAGAAAATCAGAGAAGCAAACCACTAATATCAACATGACTCATTTTTTTCTCTTAAATTCATGATCATTCTAGTTACTGATTCAAACTCTCAAATCCAATGCAAATATTTGTTAAAAAAAACAAACAAAATAGGGAACAAAATTAATTGTTTCCCCACACCCCCACACTTAAACTCTACATATTGCTCAATGTATACCTTATATATGGAATGCACAGAAAAAGTATGAGGGAACTTACCTCCTTCATGGTGGAAGGAATGTGATGGAAGCTTGTTATGGGTAAGACTCATTGAACCAGGAAGCCAAACAGCAAACGTTCCAGTGAGCAGATTGGAGTGGGTTAGAACCTCTCAGCTCAGAGGGCCTTCTACTTTGGAAGGAAGCTAGAGGTAAGGAGAAAGAAAGTGAAGAATTGGGTTGACTCAAGAGCAAAGGTAAGTTGGAATTTCATTTATGCAGCAATTAGACTAAGCTCAAAAGTGTCTACAAAAAAAGGGGAAAAGGTCTCCTATTTATAGGAAGATAAGAGCCTCAAATCTGAAATGAAATTCAATCCAAAAGTAAATGAAATTAAAGAAAAAGGCACCAATTTGCTTCAGCTTCAAACATGTCTCATTCCAACTCAGTAGCACACGTGAAACAACGCCAATTCTGAAACGCTGGGCTAGCGAGGTTATTGGCTGAGCTTTTTGATAACTTTGGCAGCAAGCTTCTCCCTCCAAGCCTCTCTTTTCACGTGCGCAAATGCTATGTTGGCAGCTGCTCCCTCCAATTTTATTAATCCTACAAAGCATATATAAACATATTAAAGAGAATCTTACTAAGACTTAGAGAAAGAAAATTAAGAAAGAGTCTTTAATAATCCTTCTTCACTTCCCTTTCTTAGCCTTAGCTTAAGTTGATACTCCTTTGAATGGAATGCCCTAAATGGGTTTCCATCATACCCTCCCTCTTGAAAAATGATTTGTCCTCAAATCGGAAAGATATAAAGAAGCACAACTTTGGTTTGTTACTTTCCTCCTGGATCAAAAATATATCTACAATAAGCATCAAATATATCTCTAATTAGTATCAATCCAAGAAAGAATTGTTTTATGGAAGTAACTTTACAATAAAGACTTTGTTTTATAGTTTTAAAGAAATCTGAAAGTCCTAATTCATAAGTCACTTTTCTTTTATCTTGAGTTTCTTGTATCCCTAAGAGTAAGAATAACTCAAGATTTAAATTGCCATATTTTGAAGAGGGTAGTATAATGATAATTTATGTGGCAATTGGTTTAAAAAAGAAGTTATCATGCAAAGACTTAAAGATAATTGAAGAAGAATTAAAGGATTGGAAACCTTCCCTTTTTGGTTCCCTTTGAATTGTAGGAGTAGAATTTGCCATCAGTAGCAAATGCTCCTTTTCTCTCTTTTCTTTTTCTCTTCTCTCATCTTCTGCTCTCTTCTCTTCTTCTCTCTTTCTCTTTTCTTCTTCTATCTTTTCTCTCAATTCCTCTTCTCTCCTTCTAAATTCTTCATAACTTGGCTTGGTTAGATTACCCTCCTTCTTGTACTCTTTCTTATGGTTGGAACTATGAGGGTAATCTTTCTTAGTGGAGCTTTTCCTCTTGAGTTGTTCTCCACCCTCACACAAAGTTGGACTAACTCATTGAGATCATTGTAGGGTATAAGTTCAACCCTATCTCTTATGTCATAGTAGAGTCCACTTTGGAACCTAGCAATTGTTATCCTTGGTTCTTTTCTTATCCCAACTCTCAACATGAGCAACTCCATTTTTTGCCTATACTCTTCAACACTCATGTTCTTTTGTTGGAGTTTGTGGAGCTTATCCATTAACTCCCTATCATAGTAGGCTGGTGCATGTCTTCTTCTCAAGGCAGTTCTCAACTCATTCCAATACTTGATGGGAGGTAAGTGTCTTAGCCTATGATCCTTGACCAAGGCTGTCCACCAAATTAAGGCATAGCCTTGAAAACTTAGAGAAGCCATGGTGACTCTCTTTTCATCATCTATTGGTGGCACTCAAACAACTGCTCAACTTTCATTTCCCATTCTAGGTATTCTTCCACATCATCCTTTCCATGAAAGGAAGGAAGATCAATTTTGGGCTCTCTTGGATGGTGCTCTCTAACTCTATGATGTCTTCTAGGAGGCATTTGGTAGTGGTCATCATTGTGATGACTACTATATTTCTCAAGCTCACTAGGAGAAGATGATGATTCTTCTCTTCTCCTATGGGAAGATCTCTCTTTTTTTTCTGTCTTGATTAATCAAAAGTTGACTAATCATGTCTTTGAGCTCACTAATCTCTCTATCCCTTTGTTCAAATTTTTGCTTAAATTCCTCCCTTAAAGAACTCTCACTATGGGGTTTCAAACTTCCTTGCACACTTGATTGACTCATTCTTGTCAAAGGAAAAGGTTTTCACAAGGTTTTCAAAATATTTGACAAGTAATGAGTGAAACGATTTTCACAAGCTTTCTTTGTTTTTGGTGAAAATTTTCTAAAGGGATTCTAGAGGCAAAAGATGTTTCTAAGTAGCTCCCAGGAAGAAGAGGTGAGTCACAAATGGACAAGCTTAGAAACCAAGTTCTTCCTTAGCCAGAGTTTCCTTAGAGTTATCTTTTACCTTACAAATGGACAAGCTTAGAAACCAAATGTTATGAAATGAACCTAAAACCAAAGAAAGGTTGACTAAATGCTATGCAATCCTATATACCACGGAGACTTAAAAAAAACAAAAAGATTAAGCAAGAAATTAAAGAAAGCAATAAAGATGCAAGAATGTAAATGCTAGACGACCCTAAGTGAAAGTGCAAGTGACACTTGGAGCCCCTTGACACACTTCCACACTAAAAAAACAAAATTGGACTATTACAATGTTCAATTGTGAACTTGGAATTGCTTCAAGAGCATTTGTCCGAGTCACTTGGCTCAAAAATAGCAAAGAAAAAAAATAAAATACAATTTCAAACAGCAAATTTCGTGATATTTGGTGTAAATAAACTCGAAATGAGGCCTAGAAGTAATGTGAGCTTTGTCTTCTTGCTGCTGTAGAAAGCTACTCAAAATGAATGTGTGAGTTGCTCTTTTTCCAGATTTGAAATGCCGTTGTAACAGAGTTTTTCAGCTACGGGACAATGGTGTTTGGGCTGCTGTTGAGTCTTCCTTCTTGCTCCACTTTCAATTCTCAAACCACTTCCTAGAAGGCTACCAAAGTAGGAGTAGGTCTCTGGTGCTGGATGCCTCAAACAGCTTGCACACACACTCCAAAACTCATTAGAAATCACACTAAACAGATTAAAAATCTGCACCAAATTTTTGCACACTGCACCAGTATAGGTTGCTGTATTGAACACTTTAGATGCCAAAAATAGACACAAACAATTGGAACAACACACAAATGAAAGTAGGTACACAAGAGGAGCTTATCAAAGGCACTAGAATGGATGAAGAAAGCAAGAAAAACACAAGCACAGTTCATAAATTATTCCAAATGCAAACTGTTTGATAATTTCCAGAAGTGTTTGATAAAATGCCCCAATGAATTTCAGATTATGTGTTTTTGATTTTTCAGAGCCTGTAATCTGGATTGGTTGGTTCTAACAGCTTTTTAACACTTGATACTTCTTCTTTTGATCATGTATTTTCATTTTTAAACATTGAACCAGCTTTTTCACAATCCAGCAATGAATTTTACACTAAAATTACCAAAACAGTGGCTGGAAAAACAGAAACTGCACTAGAAAAATGAACTAAAATGGTGGTTTTGGAACCCAAAATGAGTGACAGTGATTCAGCAACTTTGATGAATGTTCAAACAACTTTTCTTAGTGATATTAAACATGTTTAAACTCTTAAACAGCTGAAACAATGATTAATATTCAGAATCACTGATCCACTTCCATTTTTAATTCAAAAATGATGGTTTAAATATCCAATGTGCATATAAATTCATTTTTGACCAAATGAGCAGTATTAACAACTTTCAAACATCCATTTAGACTTGCTCAAGCTTTCCAAAAGCACAGAAACAACAGGATTCGAAAATCACCCTTGCTATGGCCAAATTATGCAGCAAAAACCATTAATTAACCAACCAATTTTAGTTTTTCATGGATTCAAAAACTGGACAGCAAAGGAAATGACTCTAAGAAGTGTAAAAACACATATCTAAGCTAGATTTAATATGCTTGACCAAACTCATATTAGACCAAATCAAGTATATTAGCACGGTGAAAAGCTAGAAGTTCAAGCTGAAATGGTGAATGGTTAAGGATTTTGAGCAACCACACTATGCATATTGCATTTTAGTGCTTGTTTTGGTTTGCTATACCTTAAGACACATTCAACAACATCACACAATGTTGTACCAAGCTCCAAAATCGAAAGAAAACCACTAAAACAGTTTTAGAAATTTAGCAACAGATTCAAATTCTGTATCAGAATTCACAATGGAAAACAAATCAGATTTGCATTTTGATGCTTCATCTTGTATAACCCAGGCTAGAACAAGTCCTCATTGCCTTATTTGGTATATATACGGCTTGTTTAGTACTTGCAAATCAATTAAAACGAAATAATCCAACAGAAAAGAAAACTGAACAGAGACAGAAATAATACTGCAACAGTAAATTGCACAAGACTTAAAACTATACAGAATTGAAATGTAAAGCTGGAAATGACCCAATTAAAATGAAAGGACAACATACGCACACAAAGGAAACTAAAATTGAATGACTGGAAAAGTAATACAGAATTGAAAACAGCAGCAAAACAGAAATAGCACAAACTAGACTGAAAACAGAAACAGAAATAGCACAAAGTGGACCAGAATTAAACAGCAGAATGGAAAGGCACTTAGCTATGGTTTGTGAGGACAACCAGAGCTCTAGATACCACTTGATGGAAGCTTGCTATGGGTGAGACTCATTGAACCAGGAAGCCAAACAACAAGCGTTCCAATGAGCAGAATGAAGGCGGCAGAATTCTGAAATAGATGCAAAGAATGGTATGGTTTCAGTGAAGAATGGAGTGGGTTAGAACCTCTCAGCTCAGAGGGCCTTCTACTTTGGAAGGAAGCTAGAGGTAAGGAGAAAGAAAGTGAAGAATTGGGTTGACTCAAGAGCAAAGGTAAGCTGGAATTTCATTTCTGCAGCAATTAGACTAAGCTCAAAAGTGTCTACAAAAGGGGGAAGAGGTCTCCTATTTATAGGAAGATAAGAGCCTCAAATCTGAAATGGAATTCAATCCAAAAGCAAATGAAATTAAAGAAAAAAGGCGCCAATTTGCTTCAGCTTCAAACATGTCTCCTTCTAACTCAACAACACACGTGAAACAACACCAATTCTGAAACGCTGGGCTAGCTAGGTTATTGGTTGAGCTTTTTGATAGCTTTGGCAGCAAGCTTCTCCCTCCAAGTCTCTCTTTTCACGTGCTCAAATGCTATGTTGGCAGCTGCTCCCTCCAATTTTATTAATCCTACAAAGCACATATAAACATATTAAAGAGAATCTTACTAAGACTTAGAGAAAGAAAATTAAGAAAGGGGTCTTTAACAATCCTTCTTCACTTCCCTTTCTTAGCCTTATCTTAAGTTGACACTCCTTTGAATGGAATGCCCTAAATGGGTTTCCATCAGAATGCTAGTAGGACTTCATTGGAAAAGTCATCCTGGATTGGAATGTTATCTTTTCCCTTTGCACTCCTACTATGATGGTCAACTACTAAATTGTGTGCCCCACTTCTGTTTTTAATAGGAGTCAACTAGTCCTTCTCGTTCTTGACTATTGTCATTCCATATTTCTCTGGAACCACATGTATAAGGCCCACCCAAGTGTTGTCAGAATTTGAATATATAAGACCTATTTGTAGCAACTTTGTGTCCTCTTTCTTTACAACCCCCATTAGTTGAGGATTCAGTCTTCCTTGAGGTTGTCTCACTGGTTTAGCATCCTCCTCCAATAATTATAAGCAATAATTAAAATAGTATATTAATATAATTTGCTGCTTCAGTTGCTTTTAAATAGGAAAATATGATTTTAAAAATGGACAAAATTTCTAACAATAATTATAATCAATATCTTGAATATTATTTGATTTCTTTTTCTTGGAACCAAGACATTTTCTTTCCCTATTTTGTTCATTGTCAATTAATTCACAATTAGGGGCAAAATTACCATAATATTACAATGTGTGTATATATATACGCACCCTGTGATAGAAAAAAGGAGGAAATAAAAAAGTAGAGAGAAATACTCTTAAATAATAGAGATAGAAAGATTACGGAAGAGTATAGAGAAAAGTAAGTTCTCACGCTAGAGGAACTCTGCCAACAGAAACTATCAAAGAAGAACTAGGGGAGTATTGAAAGCGGAAAATGTATGTCATCTCTGCACCTTTCTTTTTCTCTTTTTGTTGAAGGTCTTTCTAAAGGTATTATTTTTTTTTACTACACACCAATAATGTTTTTCATAAAAAGAATATCTTCTCTCGTTTCTTTTGGTATTGGTTATATCTCCTACATCACGTGATTTTTATTCATTTTATAAATAATAAATAAACAACTTCAAAATAAAATAAAATATTTCTTAGCACCTATTCTCCTACAAAAAAAATAATAAGTCAAAATAAATTCTATAAGTACTCGTCGGCCTATGGCCGGTTTCATTCTATTTTTCCCCACCATTTTCCAAAAATAAAATATTTTCTTCAAAATAAAAAAAACGATGTCAATCCCAATCGAGTTCACTTTTCAAAAATCCAAAATAATCCATAATAATTTTCAAACAAACTCACGAATCTTTTTTTAGATAAAGAACTACGTGATCCTTGATTGTCCATCATAAATGGATATACGTAGGAGCAAGGTCAATCCTTGTCGGGTTCATAAAAGAAAAAAAATATTTTTTGTTTCTTAATAGTTTCTTTATATTATTTTTTTAGGTAAAATTAAACATTTTGGGAAACCACGTCAACTTTATACATTTAATTAAAGGTACGGACTTTGGGCAGGCTGATGACAAATTTATGAACACCGAAAAACGACGCCAAAAACTTGTTTAACAATCGGCAAGTGTTACCGAATCGTATCAAGTAATAAAACTCAGTAAGACCAAGTATCGTTCTCCCAAAGGACTCACGGCCTAGTTAGTTATATGATTTGTTGATTATTTAAGACTTGTTAACAATTGATTGTAGGTTTTAAATGCAAGAGACAATAATTAAACATGTATGCATAAATTTGATCAATGGAAAAGAGGAACACAAACACTTTGAACGTATTAGATGAATGAGTATGTTGTTGGGGTAATCAATTTCATCTTATCCACTCTCATATATTTTAGGAATTCATCATTCTTTTCATCAATGTTAATGTCAATCTCTAAATCACCTTGCAAAGAAAGCCTATCCTTAATTACGAGTTCATACAATTCCTAGCATCCCTAATAATTAATTCTGAAGCACAAAAGCTTAAAGGCAACCAACCCTCATATCCCTAGTCTAGGCAATATGCTATTGGGAGAATTTCCCCAGATCTAGATTTCCCCGTATGTTCCCATATCGACAAAATCAATAATCATGACATCAAATGAGTTAAACAATGCATGCTTTGAGCAAAGAAGAAAAACCCTAACTAATGATGAAAGAAAGCATGTATCATAAATATGATGTTTAAACACAAAATTCCATATATGAGAGCTTTAAAAGATTACATTGATTCCCCAACAATAATACAAAGTTTAGTCCACCATATTCATGGTGAAACTAGATGAAATACAATGAAAGAGTAAAAGATAGAACCCTAGAAAGTTGAGTAGGTAGCCTTAGCATCCAAGATCTTCCTCCAAGGAGTGGAAAAATGAGTGTTTGCTTCGTACTCTACCAAAGATACAAACCCTAGGAAGTCCTAAAGCTTATCTACTATTTGAAATATTACAGAAAAGTGGGCCTAAGCCTAAAAGACCACCGCTCAGCGGTACCAGCGCGTAGTCAATTCTCCCCTCAACTGCACTTTCACCCCTTAACGGAACCAACGGATGTTCTTGAGTGCCGCTCAACGGTAAACTGCCGCTGAGCGGTACTTGCGGCTTCTCTTCTTATGCACTTTTTGAGTTCTATTTTGATGCCATCTCTATCCTTCTTCACTTCTTTCATCAAATTCATCTTAAAACCTGGATAAAACACTGAAATCAAGCATAAACCTGTCGAACTCTCTTATTTCCAAAAATATGAACAAAAGCATCATTCCAAGCTAGTCTCTGAGTGTTAAAGGTTGCTTTTATTATCATTTTTAAGCATGAAAATAACAGTTTTTCAACTGTTATCAGTTATCAGCATGCATCAATTTTGCATATTCTATTTCATCTAATTCAAATTAACAAAACAGTATAAAATTAAGTAAAAAAATAATGGCGGGACTTCCACGACATCTTATAGGACTTGAGCAAACTTTGAGGCTATGGAAGTTTTGGAAGAGGAACGTGAAGCTATAAGGGTCGATATTAGCCAACTAAAAGATCAAGTCGGTCAAATCTTGGAGGCTTTGAAAACCATGAAGAGTGTAGGAGAGACTTCGTCTATAAAGGCCGACGATAATGCTCACCCTCCAGTACATAACCCTGTAGGCACACAATTCACGTTTCCAATGTATGGTTTGCCACCAGGTTACACACCGCCCATCGGAGATCATTCAGAGGCAGAGCGCACTTCTTTGGCATTTCCAATAACCAATAGCGTACTTCCCATTAGTACTCAAGGGCTTATCCTCACGACAAAGACGAAGATGAATGAAACATCCAAGTCTCCTCACACAGTTGCTGCATATGATGTTTCGACTAAGGCCACCATACACACGGGCACAGAAGAAGAGAAAAGTAAACTTGAAGTACTGGAAGACAGGCTAAAGGCCATAAAAGGGTTTGAAAGTTACGGGTTTGGTGACGTGGCGAAGCTGAGTTTGGCCCCAGGAGTGACAATTCCACACAAGTTCAAGGTGCCAGAATTCGAGAAGTGCAAGGGTAACACATGCCCCAAGAACCATTTGACCATGTATTGCCGAAAAATGGCTGCTTACGCTCATGACGAAAAATTACTTATCCATTTCTTTCAAGACAGCTTGGCCGAAGCAGCTTTGAGTTAGTATACATATCTAGAATCCTCTCATATCCGTTCTTGGGCAGATTTGGTAGACGCCTTTGTAAGGCAGTACAAATACAATATGCATGTTGCACCAGACAGGTTACAATTACACCACATGGCAAAGAAAGAGGAGGAGTCTTTTAAGGAGTACGCGCAACGATGGAGAGAATTGGCAGCGCAGGTTGAGCCACCTCTATACGACAAAGAGATGGTTGCAATGTTTGTGAGTACATTACAACCACCTTTTTATGAGCATATGGTTGGAAATGTGACTTCCAATTTTGCTGGTATTACATCATAGGCAAAAGAATCGAGATCGGGCTGAAGAATGAGAAAATTACATCTCAAACCACCACTCCAAAGAAATCTATTTTTAATCCAGAAAAAGAGAAAGAAGGGGGAGTGCATGCAACATCAGCAATACCCATATGGGGAGGTCATGCCCCCACTCATATCTATCAACCAAGTTCCTGTGATGCTTATTGAAATGTAATCATTTGTTAATTAACCTCACTGTTTTGCCCGGAGCCTTGGGGTTCGTACGTTACGGGTGGACACTTTCTTTTGCATTTGGTTTAACATTAAATCATGTTTGTTTGGTTTTTTTTCCTCATCTCGTGTCTTAAAGTTTTTAACTCAAATAAAACGGATATGACAATGAATGTTTTAAAAACAATAATGTTGATTTTCCTAATTTTGAGCACCTTATCAATAACATGGAAGATGATTATGATTGACCCGGAATCCCCTCTAGAGTTAATGAGATTTGTAAAGGAAGATTCTAAAGAAATAAAACCCCATCAAAGAGAGGTTGAAATCTTTAATATAGGAGAAGAGGGCGAAAAAAAGAGGTAAAAGTCTGCACTAGCATGAAGAAAGAGTTCAACACGAGTTACTACTCAAGCCAAAATGTCTTTAGAATCAAAGATGCAATACGAAAGCAGTTCTATACGAGATTCTTGGCCAGGGTAAAATTCTCCTAATGGGTGGCTAGTATCGTGTCGAAGAAGGACGATAATAAGCAAATGTGTGTTGACTACCGTGATTTAAAGACAATTTCTCATTGCCGTAGACTTGAAAACTTCACATCGTCGTCCAAAGATGAATGGGGCAGTCAAGGCCGCTAATAAAATATATCAAGAGGATTCTACCTTCGATTTACACTAGTATTGCACATTAGTACGCACGTCAACTGGGGCAACACCTTTTTCGTTGGTATATAGCAGTACTACCCTTTGAGGTAGAAATCACATCATTACGAGTGTTAATGGAAACCTAGTTAGAAGAAGCAGACTGGGTTCAAACCCGATTTGATCAACTCAATCTCATTGAGGAGAAAAGATCGACCATCGCATGCCATGGGCAATTATACCAGCAAGCAATGAAAAAGGCATTTGATAAGAAAGAACATCCTAGGGAATCCAAGAAGGTGAATTGGTCCTAAAAAATATTTTTCCAATACAAAAGGATCACAGGGGCAAGTGGACTCCAAATTATGAAGGCTTGTATGTGGTATAGAAGGCTTTTGGTGGTAGTGCACTTATTCTCACCAGAATGGATGGAGAGGAGTTGCCTTTGCCAGTTAATTCTAACGTAGTCAAAAATTCTATGCATAATGATTCCATGATAGGGAATGCTTTTAAAGTGGAATTGTCAATATTGTATTATGTTTTATTAAATAAATCTTTTTTCATCGCTTTCATAAGGTCGCTCTTAACTTTCAAAATGTCTCCCGAAAATAATGAGCATCACAAGCAGATTCACTAGGTTCGAGTGTATTCTTAAAGGATGTTCTAGAATTAAAACAAAACGGGGAAGTATTTGGGTCTCACATGAATTTTCACACATACATTCATGCATTCATCATAGTGCATGCATCATCATAGGAAAAGCATGGCACACCATGCATCGCTAACATTCAGCAGGAATTCTTGAAATCGATAGAAATCAGTTCAAGGAAACTACATCGGTGAAAAAATTTAGAATTTCAAAAAAAAAAATAACAAAAAATAAACATATGTTTCGAGATTGTCAAAGCCCAGTTTTCATCCTGGCACCAAAGCACAGTTTTCATCCTGGCACTAAAGTCCAATTTTCATCTTGGCACCCAAGCCCAGTTTTCATCCTCACACCCAAGCCAGTTTTCATCCTAGCACCCAAGCACAGTTTTCATCCTGGCACCCAAGCCCAGTTTTCATCCTGGCACCCAAGTTCAGTTTTCGTCCTGGCACCCAAGCCCAGTTTTCATCTTGGCACCCAAGCCCAATTTTCATCCTGGCACCTAAGCCCAGTTTTCATCCTACACCAAAGCCTAATTTTCATCCTGGCACCAAAGCCTAGTTTTCATCCTGGCACCAAAGCCCAGTTTTCATCCTTGCACCCCAAAAAAAAAAAGGAGGTCCACACACCTCTCCAGAGAAATTTGTAAAGTTTCTACACCTCTCCAGAGAATATCACGAGGTGTCACAGTTCTTCTGCAAAATCCACCTGGTTGCTACACTCTCTACCAGGTACGCTTCGAGGAAATATTTCTCCTTCTCTTTAGACCCCAACAAAATTAGTGCCTTTATCTTTAATTAGCTTTTACTATGATAACACAAAAACTCTAAGGTTCATCTTATCTAGCAAAATCTAAATAAAGAGAGGCAGTTGTCAACACCCAATTTCGCTCGAGTAAGAAAATAATTAAAAAAGAATAAGAGAATAATAATTAATGGTGGGTAAAGAAAAAAAGGAAAAAGGAAAATAATAAAATAAATTTCCTTAATGCAACATTTTCTTTCCCTACTTTGTTCATTGTTAATTAATTAACAATTAAGGGCAAAATTACAATAATATTACAATGTGTGTATATAAATATGCACCTTGTGATAGAAAAAAGGAGGAAATAAAAAAGTTGAGAGAAATACTCTAAAATAATAGAGATAGAAAAAGTACGGAAGAGTATAGACAAAAGTAAGTTCTCACCCTAGAGGAACTCTGCCAACAAAAACTATCAAGGAAGAACTAGGGGACTATTGAAAGCTGAAAAGGTATGTCATCTCTGCACCTTTCTTTTTCTCTTTTCGTTGAAGGTCTTTCTAAAGGCATTTTTTTTTACTACACACCAATAATGTTTTTCATAAAAAGAATATCTTCTCTCGTTTCTTTTGGTATTGGTTATATCTCGTACAACACGTGATATTTATTCATTTTATAAATAATAAATAAACAACTTCAAAATAAAAAAAAAAATATTTCTTAAAACGTATTTTCCTATATAAAATAATTATAAGTCATAAAATAATTCTTTAAGTACTCGTCAGCCTATGGCTGGTTTCATTCTTTTTTTCCCACCATTTTTCAAAATAAAAGATTTCTTCAAAATAAAAAAAAAACGATGTCAATCCCAATTGAGTTCACTTTTCAAAAATCCAAAATAATTCATAATAATTTTCAAACAAACTCACAAACCTTTTTCTAGATAAAGAACTACGTGATCTCTGATTGTCCATCATAAATGGATATACGTAGGAGCAAGGTCAATCCTTGTCGGGTTCATAAAACAAACAAATATTTTTTGTTTCTTAATAATTTCTTTATATTATTTTTTTAGGGAAAATTAAACATTTTGAAAAACCACGTCAACTTTATACATTTAATTAAAGGTACTGCCTTTGGGCAGGCGCGGTAGGGTGCGAACACCTTCCTTAGGCGTAACCGATTCGCGAACCTAAAATCTGGTTTTCGTAGACCATGTCTTATTTTTTCGTTTTCCATAGTTTTTCCAAAATAAATTATGGTGGCGACTCCCAAAATATTTTCTTAAACCCGTTTTATTTTTCGGCTCACCATCCCGTCGCGATCTCGGTTGGTCCTCCATTGTCATCAATTTGCACTCCTTCTTTCTCCTTATGTTCATCCTCTTGGGCTCCTTCAAGGCCTTTTACTTGCTTAATCGTTCTCAAAGTAATAACACTTACATTTTACGGGTTGATCATTGTTTGTGCAGGTAGTTTATTTGACTCCTTAGCCTCTACCTCTTTCACCCTATGAGTCAACTCTACAATTGATTTCTTGATTTCTGAATTTTGGTCAAGTATTGTTTTCATGAAATCTTGTAGTGACATTTCAGGTTGAGGTTGTTGCCTTTATTGAGGTGGAACATAAGGTTGTATGTTCTTAATGAGTCAATATTTTCTTGACTTCACCTAGTTTATTGTACTAGAATTAATCAGGGAATTGTGCTTAAATGTCCGATATTTTTCCGTTTTTGCTAACTGTGCTTAATTTAACCATAAATTCTTATTTTAATTAATTTGAATTATCTGAGGCTAATTATTTGCATCATTGATTGCAGGAAAAAATTTGGACATACATTTTGGGACAGCAAGAAGAATGCAAATAAATTCAAGACTCTTTACGTAGACATTTTAGAATTAACTAAATTGTAATTTAGTAGAGTTTTTGTGTGGACTCTCTCCATACATTCTAGGTGTAACACCCAAATATTTTAAAGGGTATTACTGATAGTAGAGACTAAATTAATTTGATATCTCATATAAACAATCAAACTTTATTTCAATTACTCCAAAGTACAATACCAAACTTACAAACTTTAAACAATATAGTCTTCACCATTGAAATTTCAACTTATAAATTTTACACAACATAATCTTCCCAATACAAATTTATTCTTTTTACAAAAATCCCTGAAAGTTTTTCCCCGCATCTCTCTCATCTCTAAGCTTTTTCAACCGCATCTGCAACATTATCTAATCACATATAACATGAGTTATATGATCATAGTACAAACAAATAAGGGTAAGCCAACCATATCATAAAATCATTAAACTTGTAACAAAAATATTAAAATCATGTATTTCTGCAATTGATAAAATATCATTATTCCGATGTCATTAATTCATCATTATCAAAATCATCTTTCTCATTTCCATAAATCTTACAAGTGTACCATGCTTACTCATGAAGCCTTATGGTCAGACCGCTCTCTGCCTGCTTCCTTAAGCCTCACTTATATACTATGTCTTACTTTCTGAAGCCTTATGGTCAGACCCCTCTCTGCCTGCTTCTATAAAACTTACGAATCATATGTTTATGTCAAAGCCTTATGGTCAGACCACTTTCTGCCTGCTTTCATAAACCTCAGGTGTTACTTTGCTCATACCAAACTCTCATGGTATAACTCGAACATACTACTCCCGGTAGTAAACATCATTTCATAAGTAATGATTTCTCATATCCACTCCAACATTTCATAAAAACCAACAATTCATACCCTCTTATCCACCTAACTCAATCATGTTCATTCTTTAATCATGAATTCATAATAACCCGTTTTGGTATCGATAAATTAAACATATTGCCAGATATCATGCTTCATATTATAAACTCATTTTGCCCATAACGAGTATAACTCAACATATTTTCACCAAACAAAGATCATGGATCAACCAAAATACATCAACATATCTTAGGAACTACATATTAAAGTCTGGGCTCAATGTAATGATAAATAAAATATATATGAAATTTTTACCATGATAATATTATGCATCTACAATCAACTTGTTTTATTTTATTTTCATCCTAGTAGAGATTTTTCTTTACCCCAATTGGTCACCGGAGAGGACCCAGATGTCTGAACGCATCAAACTCACCTTCGACGCCAGCACATATGACTAGTCACAACTGACTGGACCAGGCCAGGGCTGCTCTATGATCAGGGATGTGCCAACTCAGGTTTTTAAGGTTCCTCTATCCTACCAACAAAGGGAGGCCTTCAATAATTAACAATTTATTTATTTAATTTATCTACCTTGTTTTCTTATGCTCTAAATCTTAAAATACCTAATTTTACTTCCTCTCACAACAACCTCAAACACTGTATATATATTTAATACCCATATACAAGCTATTACAGAACCCTTATTCCAAACCTTCCAACAAGATTAATTTCAGCCAACAAACTCATTCAATAAAATCATCACAATAAACATCCATAATAGAATTCATACAAGATAATTATAAAACAATTAACAATAATAAAACATTACTATAAATGGTCATAGAAGAATACAATATTTGACAATCATAAAAATAATCTTAATATAAAAATTCATGGGGAAACAAGAAGTTGAATCTGGCAGAGCCGGTTAGACAACTTCTAATCCATCCATCAATACAATATAATTAAATAACAAGAACAATACATGTCTGGGGAAATAAGAAGTTGAATCTGGCAGAGCCGGTTAGACAACTTCTAATCCTTCCAAAAATGCAATAAAATAAATAAGTAAAGAAATAAATAGTTTGGGGAAACAAGAAGTTGAATCTGGCAGAGCCGGTTAGACAACTTCTAATCCTTCCAAAAATGTAATAAAATAAATACGGAAGGAAATAAAAAGTTTGGGGAATCAAGAAATTGAATCTGGCAGAGCCGGTTAGACAATTTCTAATCCTTCCAAAATACAATAAAAATAAATAAGGAAAACAATAAAATGTTTGGGGAAACAAGAAATTGAATCTGGCAAAGCCGGTTAGACAATTTCTAATCCTTCCAAAATACAAAAATAAACCACTAATAACATACAATTGACATAACATAATCAATATCACATTTTACAACTATCACACTTGGATATTAACACAAAAAACATATTCTCATTTAAAATTCAAAATCATACAGAAACAAAATACTCCATATTTAAGATTTAAAATCAGACAAAAGAAAAATATAGCATATTCAAGACTCAAGATAATACAAAAAGAAATACTCAAAGTTAGCTTCCCTTACCTCTATTCCAGACTTAGTTTCCTCTTCTCAAACCGTTCTCCGGAAACTTCCAGAATTTCCCCTCTTTAACTAGAATTTCCTCTAACTCTCTTCTCTCACAATTTCTCTAGAATTTTGGTGCAAATCTTCAGCCTCCCCCCCTTGGCTATTTATAGCCAAAAATTTTACTATTCATTTTTACTATTCATTTTTACTATTCACTTTTACTATTCATTTTTACTATTCAAAAATTATTTTTTTATTCACCATTCTTATCTCTGAATGATTAATTCTACGTGGAGTGTTCTCTTCCACAATTTATTTTAATATTTTTTTTTTAACTATTCACTATTCACTATTCACTATTTACTATTTACTATTTACTATTCACTATTCACATTTCTAAAAAAATCCTAAATAAGTTATCAAAAATTTGAAGCTCTCCCTCTAGAATTACTATAACTTTATATCCAACAATTTACATTTTTCTATCCATTAAAATTATTATTACTAATAAAATGTTAAAATTTACTATTATAAATATATATATATTTTTTTTCATGGATCTTACATTTTAACTTACAAATATTTTCAAGGATCTTACACTAGGTTTTGTTGTGTGGACCCCACTCTCATTAAAAGAAGACACACGGCATGGGGTCCAGCCGCCAGCTCTCGGTTTTGATTTTTAGGCTTTTGGCTTTAAACGTTTTGGGGGAATGTAAGAACTTGGGAGTGTATTCACGCTGTTACGATTTGTAGAATGGAAGAAGAACACTTGCCTTTTCATTGTTTCTTGGCTGGAACGAAAAAGGAGGGGGATGGAGAATTGAATGAGGAAGCCATGGAGATGGAGGGTTACGGCTAGGGATTCATTTTTCATTTTCTTTACTTGAGTTGCTGCGTCCAGCACGTTGTGGGCAGCAGCCGCTAACCTCACTTGGTTTTCTTCCTTCAACATTTTATTTAATTTTCATTTCAATAAAAGAGGGTCTAGAAAAGTGTGCATGCTAACACGTCCTGGGAGGAGATTTAATTCATCTTTTTGGCTTGCTATTGAAGAAAGAAAGGAGAAGCGGTGATGTATTTTTGGAGCAGCTGCAACGTGATTGTTTTTGGACAAAAAGTAATTATCTTTCCTTGAGAAGCGGTGAAGCAAAGGAGGGCTACTCTGATTGATTGAAGAAGCAGGCACGTCCAGCGGAGAATATTATTTTTATATGAATGGTTTTGGCTTTGAGAATGGGAAGCGCATACGGTGTGCTAGAATGGGATCTCACGTATGATTTATTTTTTTGGAGCTGGAACGGTGCACATACGGTCACGGGTTGATCCCCTTGCTTTGGAGAAGGTGTGTCACTGCCAGCAATAAGGCACACGCGGGATGGGTTTTGGTTTCAATTGGAGAAATGGTGAGGTGTCACGGCTGGAGAGGAAGCAACTCATACCCCAGCAGTAGTGATTCATTTTAGAAGAGATTGGGTGCAACACAAATTTCTTTCTTGCTTTCTTAGTTGTTCCGAATATTGCATCTCATTTATTAGATAAGGCATATCTTATTTTATTCAAGTAGTAATGATGCATTTTGTCATTTATTTATTGCATTTCCACGTGTCACACACTTTGGCATTTCGTTTATATTCGCTGCATTTCAATTGGTTCCAACCCTTTTAAATTGAAGTTTTATTAGCTTAAGTGTAGCAATTGTTTATTCCAAGATGCAAAGTGTGTTTTCTGATGTATCAATTTTTATTCAAGTGAGTCAAGCAAGTTTTCCTTAATTTAGTTGTGATGTTAGTTTAAGTTAGTTGGGAAATTTGTGTTGGAAAAGACGTTAGAGTAGCACTTTATTTTGTTAATCTGTGATTGAAAGTATTGTAATTGAGTTAATGACCAATCGTTTTTATTTTGTGTTTACATTCGTGTTTATATTCGGGTTTTAATTTAGTTCATTTGCATTCACAAAAACTCTTCACCAACCCCCCACTACGTGTCTGACCTATTACCTGAACCACATTTGGTCCTTGAGAGACAACCTAGGAGTCACTTCCTAGCACTATATTGCATTCTTTAATGCACATCAAATTTGTATGGGCCGCGACAGCCCCATCAGTTCTGCTGATACCTATTGGAGGATGAATCATGATAACTCTAGTATGGTTTATTTCCTCCAAACATGTTTGCAGCAAAAGCTTGAGATGGGTTTTCCATAGTGGGTTCCACCAAGCTAGGACATTCATCAGTGTAATGATCAATTCAAATGCAAATTCCATATTTCTTAGCAATTTGAGGAGTTGAGATTTTAAACAAGCTTGCAATCTGATCGAGTTTGCTTTCTGGCTTATTCAATCTTTCATCTATCCTCTTTCCATCAACTACACCATTATCAATTTCATGCACTCCCTTGAATAAAGTCACTGAATTTTCTCTTGTGCCATACTGTTGATTGTCTACTGCCTTCCAATCTATTAAATTTATACCATCTTTTGGTGACCTATCTAAGAAAGATCCTCTGCTTGCAGCATCTGCCCATGACCTATCAGTAGGACTTAAGCCTTCATAAAAGCTTAGAATAAAATCTTCCATTTGGAGTTGAGGGCATGAAGCACATAGTTTCTTGAATCTTTCCCAATACTCACTAAGATTCTCTCTATCTCTTTGTCTTATTTCTTGGATTTCTCTACGGATGACAGATAATCTGGATGCAGGAAAATACTTTTCAAGAAAGAGTCTTTCAATAGTTTCTGAATTTGTGATCCGTGCAGAGAGATGGTACCACCAATCTCGAGCTACTCCAGGAAGAGTAAAAGGAAAAGCTCTCATTTTAAGGCTCTCTATTGTGATCCTGGGAGATCTAAAGTTTTCACACAACATGTGAAATTGTCTCAAGTGCCTGTGTGGATTCTCCCTTGATAACCCATTCAACTTTGGTAAGGCATTTAACAGGTCAGGTCTCAACTCCCACTCCTCGTTGGGGTATTCAATGTTACTTCGGACAATTATATTGTGGGAGGTGGCTAACTGTCTGATGGTTCATTGTGCCATATTGTTTGGGTTAGGATCAGGTAAAGCATTGGATGATATGTTTGTGATTGAAGATAATGAAGGTGGTATGCCTTCAGATGTAGGAAGTGTTCCCTTAGTAGAACACCCAAATTTCAAACTTCTTCGCAGCTTACGCAAATTCCTTTAAACTTCCGGGTAATTTGATAAAATTCTCCCGGGTTAGCTCTGGTCATGCACTACGCAATCTTCTTGAGGTTGTTTCTCTGTTCTTGACTTCTCTTTTTCTTTTGTTCTTGCTTTAGAGAAAGATTTAATATAAGAGATAAGCGAGACTTTTGTTTGGGTCCACTCCCAAGAAAGAGAGGTGTGTCACAATGGAAAACATAAGTACCAAGTCTTTCCTAGTGATAACAGTTGAAAAACTATTATTTTTAGACTTAATGTTGACCTTAAAGACAACCTTTATGACTTAGAAACTACCTAGTAATCACGCTTTTGCTTATGTTTTGGAAATAAGAGAGTTGGATGGGTTTTATGCTTGGTTTCTCTTGTTTTTGCAGGTTTTAAGATGAATTGAATGGAAGAAGTGAAGTAGCCATAAGTTGGAGTCAGAAAAGGAAGAAAAAGTGCATAAAAGAAGAGCCGCAAGTACCGCTCAACCGAAATTACCGTTGAGCGACACTCTGAAGTCTTGTAGTCATCACTGAGGGGCAAAACTACAGCTGAGCGTCAAATAGAAGAATCGCACTTACCGCTGAGCAGAAATTACCGCTGAGGGGCATTTTAATGGGCCTTGGGACACTTTTCTGTAATCTTTAAGAGAATATATAAGGTTTTAGTCGACCTAGGGTTAATATCTTTTGGAAGAACGAAGCAAAATCACACTTTCTTCACCCCTTAGAGGATGATTTTGGATGCTCAAGCTCCACTCTTCAAATTATAGGGTTCTATCTTTCATTCTTTCATTATTTTTCATCTAGTTTCACCATGATTATGGTGAACTAAACCTTCATTGTTGTTGGGGAATCAATGTAATCCTTTGAAACTCTCATGTATTGAATTGGTTCTTTAATTCATATGCTTTCTTTCATTAGTTGTTAGGGTTTTTCTTCTATACTCTATGCATGTTTTGTTTAACTCATTCAATTGCATGATCATTTATTTTATTTGTATGGACACATATAGATAAATCTAGACATGAAGAAATTCTTCCAATATTAATATTGCCTAGACATAGGGATAGGAGGATTGGTTGCCTTTAAGCTTCTGTGCGAATGTAATGCATGAATAATTGCTAGGGAGACAAGACATTGTAAACTAGTGATTAGGAGTAGGCTTTCTTCTGCAAGACATTTGGTTTAAGGTAAATTAGAAAGTGGCATTAACATTAATGAAGAAGATGAATTCTTGAATACATGAGAGTGGATAGGATGAATTGAAAACCCCCAACAACATTATCATTCCATATATCTCACTGTCATTTGCTTCTTTTGATCCAATTGATCAATACATGCATTCATATTTAATTTTCAGTATTTGCATTTAAACCTACAAGAATTTGTTTTACAAGTGTTATTTAATCAAGAAATCATACAACTGTTTAGACCGTGAGTCCTTTCGGAAATGATACTTGATCTTACCATTCATTATTACTAGATACGATTCGGTTACACTTGCCGAGGGTTAACACCTAGCCAGAGTGTATTCAAACTAGCCTAAAGTATTTCTCAAGAGGAATTCTTACTTAAAACAAGAACAAAGATTTTTTGCTAAAAATAAGAATAACTAAAGGCTACAAAATAACTCAAACTAAATTAAATGTATGTGCGTTTAACTAAAAAATAACAAATAAAAAAAATCAAAAATAAAAACAAGAATCAAAATATTTAAAATACTAACTGCATTCCCCAGCAACGGTGCCAAATTTGATAGATGTCGTTGAAGTTATCAAATTAATACTACTTTTCAAGGCAACTTCAGTATTGCCAAGTAGTATTCAAGAAAGTAGATAGGGTTAAAGTAACCCTAAGTCATCTCCCAACGAACACGGAATTGCCTTTCAATATTCGAATCTTATGAATGCAATGCAATGCTCAAGAATAAAAGTAATGTTTGGAGAATGTTTAAAGAACAAATAAGAAACTTAAAAACAATTATGATGAAATAGGCTAATTCCACTATTTTTCCAAGATAGATTCATCATCGGTTATTCACAAATCATTGTTCAAGTTCATTGTTGTTCAAGTTTCAAATTAATTAAAGTACATTCTTAATTAATTTGAGGGCAATCATGCAATTAACCAAAGTAAATTCTCAATCAAATGCAAAACCTTTCTAGATTAAATCAAAGTAGATTCTCACTTAAACCTAGAAACCCTAAAACTCATATAATCAATTTACATGTAGATTCAAACACATTATGATGCAGAAATCTTTGTTTTTAATATGATAGAGAGATGAAAGACATAGAGAGAGAGAGAACAACTTAAATCAATAATAAAAATAAACAATTGCATTAACTCAACATAACCTCAGAATCCATAATGAAATTACAGCAGAATAGCCCTAGATGCTTAGCTCTCCATGAATGGAAATGAATACGTGATGAAATAATAGAGAGAAGTGGTGAATGAATGAATGAAGTTCTTTTCTGCTTTCCCTAGGTCTCTTTATATAGGAATTGATTGGGCTTGGATCTTGAATAGTTTGTGGATAAGATATCTTATGTTGATATATTTTTAGATTAAATCAATTATCTTTAAAAATACAACTGAATTATTTATTTCATTAATATCCTTCTTTAATTTCTAAAATTACAGAAAAGCCCCTGAGAGTTTCTCTAACTGCACTTTAACCCCAACTGAATTTCCTAAAATTGCAACAGAACCGTTGTTTGACCAACCTTGACCAGATTCAAATCTGTTGACCAGCTTTGACCAGAGAGGTCGCTCCCAATGAGGGTCTGCCACGTGTCAACCCCGTTCTCCACCCAAAATTAGGGTTTCGCCAAATTGGGGAAGCTCTTATGCCTCTGCCTGCGCCGCGAGAATGAGGTTTCTCTTCTCATTTTTGAATTGGTTCGAGCTTTCCCTCTGTGTGTCTGGGTTTTTCTGAGATTTCCTTTTTGCAGGTGCGAGTTGGTGGTGTCGCGACAGCCATGGAGGTCGCACTTTGGTGTTGGCGGCATGAAGAATACTAGTTTAGCTCAACCTACAATCTCAGAATAAATGATTTAGATCATTCAATAACATAGAAGCCACATTCCCATGAATCTAGCTGCTGGTTACACTAAAATACAAACTAAATAGTTAAGAATTTAGATCATTCAATAACATAGAAAATGAATTAGAAACTATAAATGACTTACAACCTTTGGATACAAAATTTGAACCAGTTGACCACGAGATTTACCAATAACTCTGTACAGATTGAAAACACCAAGTATAATTAATATGACTATATTTATCATAAAAGTTGAAGGTGAACATCAAATTCAAAGTCATTTTTGGAGAAACACTTACCCTTGAAGCATGGTTCTCAAGTCATTTTTCATCCTCCTGTGAAACGAACAAAACCATATAATTTTACATTGTTTGGGAATGATGACCATCAGCTGCTAGTGCGACCTATCACAAAGGACAAATAGTTATTCAACTAATTAAGGAAACTATAATAATGAACTGACAACATATAACAACACCTACCCCTCAATGTATGGCACAAGGTATACGTCTCTTTTTGACTCATCCATCCATATTTGCAAATAATGTTGTCTGTTTTGAAGTGTGTTACCACACGGTTGAATGGTCTGAGGTTCAACAAATCCGTACATGGAAGACCGACCTTGGTCTACAACGATTGTGTTCATGTACCTAAAACAACAAAGTTAAGTTGTTAGAAACTATAACAATGTAAATAAAAGTAATATGAAAGACCAAATTGACTATCTTATATGCACCACAACTGAATGATGGAAATATTCAACATCCTGTCTACCCCAATCACCTTCATTGCATCAGAGAATGTGATATAAACTGGCACATGTGGGGAAGACCAAATACTCTCAAATCCGAGTATAGTTCTAATGATGCTTTCTTCAATCTGGGTAATTTTGTCATTAACTTCGATAGAGGATCATCCTCCGCTTCAGCCATCTCATCATCTTCATGTATGACTGTATCATGAATTGGCTGCTTCTGAGGACGTGTGAACTGAAGATAAGAATTTACGTCAAAGCGTTATCAACAATTGTTTGAAGAATAAACATAGAAATACTAAGGAAAAAGACATTATACCTGTGGAGTAGCGATGTGGGACATGATCAATGCTCTAGGCCAGGCAATAAATTTTATTGCAAATTATGAAAATTAATTTTCTCAAACTGTCAAATCGGACAATTCAAAATTTAACACAAACGATTAAAAGATTAATCGTTTGTGTTAAATTTCAAATTGGAACTAAGTGTCACTCAATGATTTGATACTTCTAATAACACAACTAATGCATGCATATTCAAAAGCCAATAACACATGCACAATTTCGAGTAAAAAACATGCATACACAAAACCCAATTACATGCATACAAAAATTTATCAACCAACAAGCTAACCTGAAAAGTATATTCCAAATGAAAGAGAGGGAAATCGAGGAGGGAACGGCCTAAAACGTAGCCCAAAAACAGTCAAAGAAGCCGCCCAAGAACACGCAAGAGACTGCACAAAAACGGACCGAAAACGATTTTTAATCGGTTCAAATCAAAGATATTTCATCACAAGGCAATGTAATCACCTCGAAAATCAATGGCGCACACAGCGTTCGCAGGGAAGACGATGAATAGTGAGCGTAATTGCTCGCAGGTTCGTGTTTCCCATATTAATACTGTTAGACGTTCGGTACTCTGGGGCCCCGACGTCTATAATATTATAGACGTCCGACCTGGGGGTAATGGACGTCTAATAGGTTAAACAAATGAATGCTTCAACTCCCTATGTCAGCCCCCTTAAAGGTCCATTGTGGGGGGGACAGACGTCTATAATATTATAGACGTCTGTGTGTGGGGGACGGACGTCTACGAGGCTGAACAAATGAACGCTTCAACTCCCCATGTCAGCCCCTTAAACGTCCGTCCTGGGAGGGGCCAGACGTCTATAATATTATAGACGTCCGACCCCGCCAAGACGGACGTTTAGGGTGCTGACAGGGTTGTTGGAGAACAAATTCTCCAACCACCCTGTCAGCACCCGAAACGTTTGTTGGAGAGGGAGGGGCCGGACGTCTATAATATTATAGAGGTCTTGCCCCTCCCAGGATGGACGTTTAAGGGGCTGACATGGGTAGTTGAAGCGTTCATTTGTTCAGCCTCGTAGACGTTCGCCCCCCTCCCACGGACGTCTATAATATTATAGACGTCCGTCCCCCCCACAATGGACGTCTAGAGTTTCACTTATTTATGAATATGCCACTAGTCAATTATTTACGTTTGGGCTTTTACGGACGGACGTATATGGGGGGACGTAAAAGCCAATTCTGCACTAGTGGCTAGAAGTACTTACTTGGCTTCCAGCGTCGTCGTTCACCACTAAACAGATGTTTTCTTCTTCATCAGATTCGCTCAAGTCGGAAATTGTTTTGTTGTCATCATCCCATGCGATGCACTACAAGAAAAAATTAAATTACATACAGCTAAAATCCGTATATAAGGTCAAAAATCCGTATATAACACTTGGTTATATACGGCTTATATACGGATAAAAATCCATATATAAAACTGTCGTAGATAAATTATATACGGATATATCCGTATGTAATTTATATACGGATATATCCGTATGTAATTTCTGTATGTAAATTAGATACAGAAAAATTCGTATATAAAATCTGTATATAATTACATACGAAAAAATTTGTATGTAACTTTATGATTTTATAAAAAAAAATTTAAATGATCTCACATCTACACTCAATAACTAAGTTACATATAATAAGAGTCAAACAGAATTGTCAAATTGCAAAAAATAGTACAGAATATCTGAGTTTTTATTAAAATGTATATATATACAACAATAATAAATACACAAACTATATATATAGAAGAGTGACTTCAAATAACTAACATAATTAAAGTATATAGTTAAAAGTGTAATATGTATTTATACAAAGTTCCAAAGTTCTTTGATTCTCTTAAGTTTCCTAATCCCCCTTCCTTGCTTCTTTAAGCCTCAAGTTTGTCTTACTGTCTCAGCCTCTCGGATGCACACCAAAACTCTCACGAAAACTCCTTTCTTCTTTGCTGTTTTCTCTTCCTGGTGTTAGCAAAATGGTAAAAGATCATAAAATAGTATCAATTTCCCCACACACACACACACACATATATATATATATATATATATATAATGTTGATATAATAACAAAAATAGCTAGTAATGATATAATAATGTTGATATATATATATCAATTTTGCTAGTAATGAATTATATCCTGTCACACCATAAGAGAAAATAAATTTTCAAATAAGTATTTATAAGTCACAATTTTATAATATAGTAATGCGTGATATAATAACAAAAATAGCAAAAATTTATAAAGTAGTTAAAGTTATTAACATCAGAATCAAATTAGTATTTATCAGAGGAGCAAATTGTCATTTTAATATTCATTAAAATAAAAATTGCAAGAGTTTATTAACACCAGAACCCCATTCATTTATCCTTCTATTAGACCAAAAATAAATACAATATTTAGTTGGTTTCTCCTAAGAGAACTCAATACATCCCAGAGAAAACACATTAAAAACTTCATTTAGGTGAGTGAGTTTGTACCAGGAATAATAACATGTACAAAACTAATTACTTAACTTGCCAATGCCAGGTGTTTAGATGTGATGGACTTCAAACCAGACACTTGCACCAGAACTAAGAATTAGAAGACACTAGAATGAGAAAGCTCCATGGCCAATTAAATTGAAATGTGATCATGATAGACCAATGAACTATGTAGAGGGAGGAACCTAATACAGGACAAGTAGGGAAGCAAACTGTTGCAAAGCTACAATACAGGACCACAATGTCTAAGGCAAACTTCACCTGTCATTCCACATTTAAAGATAAAGAAGACATTCGTCAACTAGAGGTAAAATTAACTTCCAAAACATACTACCTACCCTTTCAACAAAAAACAAAACAGAAAAAGCAATGAAATGTAGTATAAGATTTGATGATACAAAATACAAAGTAGGAATTTCATTTTCCTTGGCATAATGGTTGACAAATGTCTGAGGTTTCATAGCAGAAAATAAGAGTATAGGACATTGTAATGAAGAAGAAAACTAAGTGATTTAACCTCGTCTGAAGCTCCAACAGGGGTTTGGTCTTGGCATCAACTGCGACCCACTCTCCGGTCTCTCTCTTCTTCTTTTGCACTCTCACTTCCATGGTTTGGCCTAGGAATAATTCCATCACCGTCTTTCACATTTTAGAAGCTCTATTCATCAAAATCAACTACATATTCAAGAACAAACGAATATATTCGGTGAATCTTTGCGCAAACCCCACAACGGACCATTCTACATTAATCTCAACAGAGAAGAGAGGGATTTATGGACTTAAGGATTTAGGGATTTAGGGGACGAGCAAAGAAGAAGGTTTGAATGAAGAAACTTACCGATTGAACGAATAACTCTCCCAAGTGAGCATGATGTCCAACAAGGTGATTGAACACGAGAAGAATGAATGAACTTCTTCTCTTTGAGTGAGCGTGAGCGAGAAGAACAGTTAGTGTGGGACATTCTTCTTCTCTACCAGTGACCGTGAGAGAGTGTGAGTGAGAAAGCTTTAGTCAGTAAGCACGAGACTTCGATGCTACCATTGTAGTCGTCTCCACGTGAGCCTAAGAATGAGTTAGGGTTCCAAGGGGAAAGCCAACGAGGAGGCATGACTGGTGGAGCGGTCTCCAGTCCCCTCAACCTTGTAATGAAGCACGTGGTAGCGGCTAGGGTTTGAGGAGAGGGTAACACGAAAGAGGCGTTTGCAGTGGAGGTTAGGATTTCAATCGAGGCTAGAGAAGAAGGGATGGATAAAAATGGTTCGATGAGAGGGAAGAACAAGAGCTCAAGAGGGAACAACAAGAGCTCGTGAGGAAGAAGAGGGGCTCGATGGCTCGACGAGAGGGAAGAAGAAGGAGTCGGAGAGAAATTTGGAGTATTGATTCTGACTCTTACGTTTCCTATTAAGTTTAGTTTTTTAATTTTTTATTTATTTATTATAAAATTCGTATATAACTAAAGAACGTACTTACGTACAGATTTTATATATGGATTTATCTTTGGCAAAACTTCTCCCAAAAGACGTCACCATTACATACCGATTTTATATATGGAAAATTTGTATATAATTGTTTTTTTCATTATATACGAAAAAATCCGTATCTAACTTATCCGTATATAAAATCCGTATATAATGAAATTTTTATCTACGGATCAAAATCCGTATATAATAATCTGTATGTAAATGACATTTTTCTTGTAGTGATGTAGGCTTTCTTTTTCTTGAAGTTTTTCTTTTCCTTTATTTCTTCATTCTTCTTTTGATTTGGGCAGTCCGCTTTTAAGTGTCCCCTTTCTCCGCAACCATAACATTATAGTGAGGAAGATCCTTTATTTTCTTTCTTTTCGAATTTTAATCTTCCTTTGTCTTTTGATTTCATGAACCTGTTGAGCCTCTTTATCATGAGTCTCAAATTTTCTTCATCTTCTAACTCTTCATCTTCCATTTTGTTCTTGCTCCTTTCTACCTCAGATTTTAAGGTTAGACTCTTTTTCTTTGTTTTTGCCATTGCTTCTTCTTCATCTAGTCTTCCAAGGTCAAGTTCATGCTCTCTCAACTTTCCAAATAGTGCCGCTAAATCATTGTGTTGAGATTTTGTGACTCAGAAATTGCAGTCACTTTTGGTTGCCACGACCTGTCTAAAGATTTCAAAATTTTATATTAAGTTCATCATTTTCGAAAGACTTACCTAGTCCAATGAGATGATTAACAATGTTGGTGAAGCGTTTCTGAATGACTGAAATTGATTCTCCTTACTTCATCCTGAACATTTCGTATTCCTGGATCAAGGTATTCTTTCTCGCTCTCTTTACGTCATAAGTACCTTCGTGGGTTACTCTCAGCACTTCCCACATTTCTTAAGCAGTCTTAAAAATACAGATCATGTAAAACTCGTTAACGGTTAAAGCAGATGAAATAATATTCCGAGCTTTTGCATCGTTTTGAAACCTTTTCTTTTCTTCAGCAGTCCACTGAACACGGGGCTTTGGTTCTTGCATATTGCCAGTAGGAATAGACGGACCAAATGCAATAACTTCCCAACTATCACAATCAATAGACTCAATAAATATTTGCATTCTAACCTTCCAGAAAGTATAATTTTCACCTATGAATAGAGGTGGTCTATTGATAGAAGCACCCTCTACAAAAGTGATACATGATCTTGTCATTTGAATAGCTATCAAATCGAGCTCTGATGCCAATTGTCAGAGCGGTTGTAGTGGAATGGTTAGCATGGAATAATAAACCAAGAGAGTTTTTAATACGAACTTGTGCCTTTTAATTTCTACTCAATTAAACTTACCAAGCAAATAATAAAGACAAATAAAAAGAGTAAGGTTGACAAAAATTTGCATAGATGATTTTATCCTGGTTCAGATCTTCTCCGGCCATCTCTTCAGTACTCTGGTCAAATCTTTGTGGTGAGGGTTATAAAAGTCTTTAAGGAGAAGGAAATAATTCTCTAGATGTTCAGATTCTCCTTCTCCTTCTACTCTTGTCCAATCCTTCAAGAAGAGGTTCTTTTGTTTTCTTGCTTCTGGTCTGAATTATACCCTGCATACACAAGAAAACAAACCCTAAAAAACACTTTTAAAACAAAACAAAAGAAAACAAAAAAAAATTAAGTCAAAATTAATCAATAATCACACGAATAGAATAGTTAAACCACGAGTCCCCCGCAACGGCGCCAAAAACTTGTTAACACTTTGGCAAGTGTACCGAATCGTATCAAGTAATAATAATTGGTAAGACCAAGTATCGTTTCCCTAGAGACTCATGGCCTAAATGTTCATGTGGTTTCTTGATGAATTCATAAATACATGAGAGTGGATAGGATAAGTAGAAAACCCCAACAACATTGTCGGAACAATCGGTACCGTTATAGAGTCGCACAACAGAATAAAATACTCGAAAAGCGTGTTACGGTCACAAATCAAGTTATGATGGTCCGTTTTAGAAAATCAATTTTCTTAGATAAAATTTAACAAACAATTGATGTGCATAAAACAGTAACGAGTGTAAGGAATAGAAAAGTTGACACACTGGATTTTTATCATGGTTCGATTCAAAAGAATCTACGTCCAGTTGTTAATCACTATAAAAAGTGATTAACGATTTCACTAAAATCAGTTTCAACAGAATACAATTAAGAGTGAATAAAAGCAGAAAAATAAAACCTTCCTTCGACCAACGAAATGGAAGCAAGCAATCTACACTTTCCTTCGACTGACGAATCGGAATAGTGCAGAACAGCTCTTCCTTCGACCAACGAATCGGAAGAACAGTAGCGTTGCCAACTCAAAGAGAATCACTCCGACCTTTGACCCACAAAGCGTGAGCTTCTCCTTTTCACGAGACTAGGCAGTGCAATGAACTAGCTTATGGAACTTCCTCAGATCACTCTGTATTCTCAGAAGCTCAGTATTCTTTCTAAGAGTTTTGGAACTCACCTATATAGCCAACTGGTCTAAGTTCGCAAAGATGAATTATAACTGCCGTAGATAATCGATTATTGTTAGTGATAATCGATTATTCGAGTCCGTTACAGGATTTTCAAAAAAGTGATAATCGATTATCCTGAGGCATAATCGATTATTCCAGAGACTTTGGCAGTTCTCTCAGAACTAGTGATAATCGATTATTTGGAGTAATAATCGATTATTCCAAAGCAACGAGGTATTTTTCAGAAGGGCTCAGGATAATCGATTATAGCTTCTAATAATCGATTAAATGCGTAGCAGTTCTAAAAATACAAATTTTTCTAAGTATTACATGTTTAAGGCTTTTCCTAATACATTTATAATATACAAATTGCTTTTAAAACAACTATAACAATGTATCATCTTTCAGCATCATCAAAATCATTTATCTTCAAATTTACCAATGCTCTTCATTGGTAACAAGGTCACCCATCCCTATATTACTCCAGGCTAAGCACGCTTAACCATGGAGTTCTTATGGGTTAGGCTACCAAAAAGCAAATGCATTTTGATGATATGAGTGGCCAAATCAATCCCTATAAGCTATCCTTCAACTGTATATTCCCATACCTATACAGTCTCTAGATCCCTCTCATTCTAGTGTATGTTCGATTCATCCATGTGTTCCTTCCACTAGAAGCCTGCCAGGAGCCGCTCTTTGTTTATGCCCCTTGCACTTTGTGCCTTTAGCACCAGCAATCACTTCCCGCCCTCGTCAGTTCCCGGGTGTCACATGCCCACCAGCTTCCGCTTGGTTCGTCCTCAAACCACTCCGTACTGGGAGAGGCTAGGTTCTTATACCACTTCTAACGCCCCGACAACTTACAGGGAATATTGACTGCCCCCACACATCAACACGAGGCTTTCCAATGTGCTTTGTCCTCACTCACACAATTTCCAGGAAAACTTCTGAGAAGGTCACCCATCCCTAGATTACTCCAGCTTAAGCGTGCTTAGCCTGGAGTAATTTAGGGATGGGTGACCTTTTGAGAAGTTTTGCTCGAAAGTGTGCGATTGAGGACAAAGCACGTGGTGATGTGTGGGGTAGTCAATATTCCCTATAAGTTGCCGGGACATTACAAGTTCATGAAGATCTTACAATCAAAGCTGGGTCAATCAGGTGTTGGAGGTGCAGACGAAAAATCTTAGGGGAAAGGAAATTTGCAAGGTGAAGGTGTTGTGGAACGAGGAAACCCAAGAGATGACTTGGGAGCTTGAAGAGTTTATGAGAAATGAATACTCTTTTTTGTTCGCATAGTAGCCTTAATTTTCGAGGACGAAAATTTTTGGAGTAAGGGAAAATGTAAGTATAAATAAAATGATTTCTTATCTTAAGTATTTTATTTTGTGGTATTATATAATAAATTTTGATGAGAAACAATGTTGAGAAATATTTAAGGAAGGGAAGAAAATTAAATTAATATTGGTTTCATAGTAATTTTCGATAAAGGTTGAAAGAGTATTTAAGTATAATTGTTTGGGCTATTATATCAGTGGATGGAGCTTGGTCTAATGATTATTGTGATTGTGCATGGGAGAGTGTGTGTGCTTTGTCTCAAGTTCAAGCCCTCCTAAGACCAAAAAGGCTCCTAACTCTTTTTAATTTCCACCTTGGCATGTGGGTCCCACTATGAGGTAAGAAAGATAGAATGTGTTTGGCCGTGAAGTGTTAAGATGAGCGTGGAAGTGGCTTCCAAAGCCTTGTTTTACTTTGATTTTCATGCATTAAATGATGAAAGAGAAGGGGTGAATGTTATATTATTTTATTGATGTTGAGGAAAGCACTTTAACGTTAATTAGTGTGTGGCTGCATCATGTGCCTTTCATTAATTGATTCCAAGAGGGAACTTTTATTCTCATTTAATCTCTCATTCACGTGAAATGTTGCATGGGTGCTTGGGTCATTTCTTTTTCCACTTTGCTTAGGTGGACACATGTTTTCTAGACTTAGGAAGCTTGTAAGTGACCTTGGGGAGGTTAACCATTGCATTTGCATTGAAAATTGTAATCTACATAAATGGATATTATAGAGGCACTTAAGCACACTTTAAAACTATCATTTAGTCACATTAAAGTGAAGTTTTATTGGGATAATGAAGAGTTAGGAATGAGAATCTGAAGTTAGTAGTGTAGGGTGTCCTTGAGAGTAACCTTGAGTGGTTAGTGAAGGGTTGGTGAGGTTTAGAGTTAGTTTCTACTTAAGTGTGTAAGTTTAAGTTAGTAGGGTTGAAAAAAAAATTGAAGACTGGAAAAGAGAGAGAATCGTGAGTTGGAGAGGCACTTTTGGACAGCAACGAAGTTGGTGAGAGAAAGGAAGAGCCACCCTAGCCTTGGAGTTTTTGGACGTCACTTGTAGGAGACCAAGAGGAGTGGAAGCTTGTTGTCTAGTGAGGAAAGAAACCTAAGAGTCTTTGGAAGCTAGCTTGGAATTGAGGTAAGGGGTTTAACTTGGGATATAACATAGTGTATGATGGGTAGAAGGTAACATTATAATGTTGTTGCATGCTTTCTTTCTTGTGTGTTGGAATTAAATTTAACATGTTGATGCATGCACTTTTCTTTTGGGTTTAAGTTTCATGTGTTGTTACATGGAGAATGGGTATTCACATGTTCATTTCGTTTTTCTACTATGTGGGGTATTTAATGGATTATACATGTTTATATTTTATGAAAAAGTGGTGTTGTTGTAATGGGTATAGATGATGGGTGTATTGGGGTGTTGTTTGTGTATGAAAAAGTGTCATGGGTACACTTTAAAATCATGTAGATTTTGAATATCTTGGTTCTTATTACCTTACAAGAATTATATATTGTTGGGAGCACTTGTCTACACCCTTTAACCAAGAGTGTGGGTAAGAGGGTATTGAGAATTCTCTTCCATTGTTGGAAGAGGAAAGAATAAGTTATGAGAATGAGAGGCGTGAAAGTGATGTTTGGTGAGTTGGGGTATATGGGTTTAATGAAAAACAGTGAAGAAGGATGGAGTTTTGATGTTTTGGGTAGAAGAAGAATATGATGGAAGAAGAACAGAAGTGGAAGATGGAGATAGGCATGGCTTGGTTGATGTAAAAATGGCAAAGAAAAAGAAAGGTGCTGGAAGAGGACCAAAAATCGTGAAGGAAGAAGCTTGGGATGGTCTTTGAAAGCAAAGAAGAAAAAAATGAAAGAATGGTGGGAAGATGGTTGACGTGAAATGAAGGGGGTGAAGTTTGGTGTTGAAAAGTCACAGACATAAAACAAATTAGAAATGTGTTACTGGTAAGGTGCGTCAATTAAAAAAAAGGGAGAGGGGAAGAAAGTAGAGTGTTGCAATGTAAGTGGTGAAAGAAATGAAGAGAGGAAAACAAAGTGAAAGTGGTGTATAATATGGTGGTGAGTGTTGGTAGATTGAACTGAAGAATAAAAAAAAAAGTAAGGTGGTTGGGTGAACAAGAATTGGTTAAGTAAATGGTGTGCAGGAGAGAGAAGAAGGGGAGGGGAGTGGTTACGTAACTTTGGTGTGAGGAAGAAATTGTTTGGTTTGAAAAGTCAAATAAAGTGGGAAGTGGTGTCCATGGTTTTATGAGAAAAGATGAGTGAATGAAATTTGTGTATTGAAAACAAAAGAGAAAGAGAAAGAAGTGAAAGGTTACGTAAACAGAGAAAGAAAGAGAAAGAGAGAGAAAGAGAGAGTTTGGTAAAAAAAGAGTGGTTCCATGTGCGACCCACCTTGGAAGTGAGAGAAAATATAATTTAATGGTCTTGGGTCCACTTGAAAAGTTGGATGTAGAAGAGAGTGTTTTTAGAGTAGAAAGGGGTGTATTGAAATTGGGTGTTTTCTTTGGTGTTGGGAATTTAGTAAAAGTGGGGGTGCACTAGAAATGTTGTTCTAGTTTATGGAAGTGTAAAATTAGTAATATCACGAGGGTGCGACAGTAGGATAAATAATTAAATTAAGTTATTTAATTATTTGTTAGTCAATGAATTTGGTTGACTTTATATATGATGGTGATGGTTGTGATGGTAAAGTTGTGAGAGCAAGCGTTCTGTCGTTTCCTTAGAATTTTTGTCGAATCGATGGTGTTTGTATTGCGATACGATAGTGTGTTGAGTTCTCTATTGAGACTGAGATTTGAGTGTCACCCTATCCTCGTGTGCGAGGACTAGAGAGGGTTGGATGTCTCGCCCAATGACTTCGGCTCGTGTGAGTATAGTGCTCGGCGGGTGCGCGTAATCGAAGTTTTTACTCATAATTCCTTGAAGAGTCGGGGAGATAGGTCTGAAGTTGCGATGGAAGACGGCTCGAATCACCCTGTTTTGCTAAACAAGTTTCGTACGACAACATTCAAGGAAACAACTGAAGCTTGTGAGAATGATCTGAGTCATTGTTTCGAATATCGTGATGTATTGTAATGTTATGACTATGATAGTCTGGGTGGTGATGATCTGAGTTATGAGTTGAATATTGTGTTGTATTGTAAGGTTGTGACTAGGATCGTGTATGTTATGATGTTTTGATATTGAAATTATATGCTATGTTAGGTTCTTAGTTAATCACCCTTTCCTTTTGTGGTTGTGGTTCCACCTACGATGATCGTACTTGTATGGGAGTAGATGGCGTTGCAGATGAGGTAGAGATGGAGTAGCACGACGAGAGTTATGGGAATAGCTATGGGGAATTTATCATGTTTTAAAGTAATTTTATGTTTTAGACTAATGAATTTGATATTTGTAAGGTTTAAACCGTATGTTGTAAGACGCTTAGACTTTTGAGGTTTTGTTTTCGCGATGTTATTTTTAAAAGAAAAAAAAAACTGGCGTAAAATTTTTTGATTTTGTTATTTTCTAGTGGCACTCTGTTAGGGGCCTTACATTTGGTATCAGAGCCAGGTTTTCAAAAAACAAATTCTTTTGGGACTTTTGGGGAGTAAGCTCGACTAGTGCGTTGGCGTAATCTTGATGTTTTTGTGTGTGGTTATTTTTCCTTGCTTATCTGTTGCGTTATCAATGATAAGGATGTCGGGACGACCAAGAAATCCTACTCCAATCGATGCTACTGCGGAGCTAGCGCAGGCAATGCGACAGATTGTTTAGGTTTTGCAAGCACAATATGCACAACAGACTGAGCATGCACCCAGGCCGAGAGTGGGTATGACGACTTTTTACGTCACAGTCCTGCGAAGTTCAATGGCAAGGCAACTCTAGATGAAGCGGATGACTAGATTTGCAACATTGAGAAGATATTTGAAGCGATCGAGTGCACTAAGGGGTAGAAGTTAGTGTTTGCTACATATATGTTGGCAGGGGAAGCTGAGTATTGATGGCGTGGGATGCGGAGGGGCATGAATACCCGAGGGGAAGTCGCTACTTGGGAAGATTTCAGAGCTAGATTCTTGGAGCGTTACTTTTCGGCTAGCGCTAAGCAGTAACGAGAGTCGCAGTTTCTAGCTCTTCAGCAGGGAAGTATGTCTGTGCAAGACTACAAGGAGAGATTCGAGTATTTGGCTCGTTTCTATACTCAGAATATGAGGGAGGATTGGAAGTGCAGGAGGTTTGAGCAAGGATTGCGCCACCATCTTTTGAAGGCACTTGTTCACCTGAAGATTAATGAATTTCCAGAGTTAGTGGAGCAGGCTTCGCTAACTGAGAGGTTGGATGAGTCTAGGCGTGTGATGAGGAACCAGAAGGGCAACTTTTCCAAGGGCAAGCATCAGAAGAAACCGTACGAGAGGCTGCAACAGTTTAGGTCAGGTTTGTTGAAGTGCTTTGAGTGCGGCGGAGATCACATCCAAAGAAATTGTCCAAAGCTGAGTGACGTCAAGAAGGAGGTGAGGACGTGTTTCACATGTAACAAGCCTGGCATATCTCTCTTAATTTCCCTCAAAAGAGGTCATTTGGTGGAACGCCTCAGAAGTTAGCTAATGGTGGAAAGCCACAGGCTGCGGGCAGAGTGTTTGCCATGTCGGGAGTTGAAGCCAAGAAGTCAGGTAACCTGATACTTGATACTTGTTCTTTGTTTGGTAGACTTGATACTTGTTTTTCCTGAGGAGGTATCGGGTCTGTCGTCGAGTCGTGAAGTGGACTTTGCAATAGATCTGATGTCGGGTGCAGGGCCAGTATCTGTAGCTCCATATCGTATGGCTCTAACAGAGTTAGTAGAGTTGAAGAAGCAGATTGAAAATTTCTTAGAGAAGAAGTTCATCAGACCAAGTGTGTCTCCATGGGGTGCGCCAGTGTTGCTAGTGAAAAAGAAAGACGCAAGCTCAAGGTTATGTGTGGATTACCGGCAGCTTAATAAAGTTACTATTAAGAACAGGTACCCATTGCCAAGAATTGATGATCTGTTAGACTAGTTGAAAGGAGCTGGAGTGTTTTAAAAGATTGATCTATGGTCAGGATATCATCAAATTCTTGTAAAGCCTGATGATGTGTAGAAGACAGTGTTTCGCTCACGCTATGGGAACTACGAGTATGTTGTAATGCCTTTCGGTGTGACGAATGCTCCAGCTATATTCATGGATTACATGGATCGTATCTTTCGTTCTTGTTTCGATAAGTTTGTTCGTTATATTCATTGACGATATTCTTATCTACTCGAAGAACCGAGAGGAACATGCTGAACATCTGCGGATAGCGTTGGAGATTTTGAGGAAGCACCAGTTGTATGGAAAGTTGTCGAAATGTGAGTTTTGGTTGGATGAAGTTCAATTCCTTGGTCATGTGATATCTGCTCAAGGAATATTAGTCGATCCAGCCAAGGTTGACTGTGTTGAACTGGGAACGTCCTACATCGGTGACAGAGGTAAGAAGTTTTATTGGACTAGCAGTACAACGAAATTATTACTGGTTCATATCACAAGGATCCTATGCCAACTATTAATCTCAAATGAGAATTAACGATATACTATCACAAAACTAACAAACTATTACAATCACATAGAAAACAACAAGTTTAAGGTTTAGAACACTTCTCTTCTTATCTCAAGAGATGAAACTCACTTCCCCTGAAAACCACAAGGGATGAACACCTCCTCTGAATCTTCACAAAGGATGAAAAGGCTTCACTTAGCAATAACAACAACACTCAACCATAACTCCTATGGAAGTTTTTCACTTTGTGCCAACACCAAGTTCTCAAAGCCATAGCATAAGGTTACACAAATCGTAGAACACACTTATCACACACACAACAAAATAGATAAGATTTTCAAAATTCACGTATTTCGTATTTTAGAATGAGAGTCCCAATCCAATATAAGAGATCTCACTCAAGGATACCTCCAAAAATCTATTATCAGTTATTTAACGCTTGTGTGTGATAATAGATTATGTAAATGTGGTAATCGATTATGCATTTAATGTATGCACAATAGTTAAAAATATGCTTGAAAACTCTCATAATTGCTCGTGATAATCGATTATGGTAAGTCATAATCGATTATTGTTAATCGGTTATCATTAGTTGGTAATCAATAATTCCAAGGCAAAATGAGTTTTTAGAAAACTTATAAACATACAATACATGGAATTAAGGATAAATAATACCTTCTACATAAAACTATTTAATTACAAAAGCTTTAACATAAAATACGTCTTCATGAATGTCTTGCAACATGAACACTTGAGACTTGACTTTGAGACATCATCAAAACATCTAAGCTTCATATTTAAGCTAACAAGAAGACCCTATTTTTATACCTTCCTTGATGGCCTTTTCCAGCTTGGTGTTCGGATCAGAGGCAATGGATGAGGTGCTTGTGGTTTGGCAACAATAAAAGGTGATGAAACAGTGGGTGAAAGTGGTGGACGAAGAGCTCTAAGTGAAGGTGGAAACTAGCTCAAGCGGCCTTCACACTAGAAGGAAGCTAGGTGGTGAAGAGAAAGCTCAATTAGAGGTGACTTTTCTGTAGAGTTCGAGCTAGGCATTGTAATAGAATAAACACATATTTCATCACAAGTGATTACAAAGGAGAGCAAATGGTGAATTTATAAGATAAATTCACCTCCTACTCCTAATCTTTACGGTGCTAATTAGTCTAACTAAATGTGGATCATGTGCCACGTGTAAGTGCATGAGGTGTGTGCTGAGAATCTAGAAGGGGCACAATATACACATGCTTAAAAGAAGGGGATAGATCTGCTAACATTGAGCGGTAGAGACTGGCACCTAGCGCCACTCGGTCAGGATGGCTTTCTTCCTTGAATTGGTCTCTTGGCGTTGAGCGGTGTAGGGGGTCCGCTCAGCGCTACCCATTCTTTATTCCTTCACTTTGAATTTCTTCTACCCTTCTCCATGGGCTGGTATGGATCTTGTTGGATCATCAGGTTGGGCTTCTGGCTTCCACTCAAAGTATGCAAAGATATTTTGGCCTTCTTGGTATCGCTCTTCAAAGTCTTGTTGGAGATTCCTAGACATGCTCCGAGTAATGGGTCCTTGACTTGCTCTAGGACCCAAGTCATCCTCTCCTCCCCCTTGAAGAGGATTTGTCCTCAAATCCAGAGGGTCAGTATCATGTATGACTTCTTATGCAAAAGGACGAAGATTAGTAACATTAAAAGTGGAGTGGACATTATACTCGGGAGGAAGGTCTAATTGATAAGCATTATTGTTAACCTTCCTAAGGATCTAGAAGGGACCTTTTCCTCTAGGACTTAGTTTGGACTTCCTTTGTTGGGGAAATCTTTCTTTTCTGAGATGAAGCCAAACTAAGTCTCCTTCATTGAAGATCATTTCCTTCTTACGCTTATTATTGTATTTAGCATTTCTGAGATGAAGCCAAACTAAGTCCCCTTCTGCTCACATCCAAAAAGGATGATCATTGCAATAGAAAACCAAATAGCAACATGGATAAAAACAAGGGTAAGCTACTATAATTCAATTAAGCATGCATTTGTACATGAAATAAAACTACAAATCATTAAAGACCGAACGCTATAGCATACAAGAGCCAATGTAGATATCATACATAACTTGAATATCATAATTCACGTACGACTGACACTTGACTTGACCATCCGGATTGTATGAATTTGTAGCTTGAGGTCGTTCGTGCACTCGGGTGGTGTAGTAACTCGAAAACCATCAGCTGCCACCCGAGGTTAGTCCGTTATCACTCACCCAAGAACCTATGGGCTTGGACCTCCTACCATTCTCACGCAATGACTTACCCATCTCTACTTGAGAATTGGTAATCATCACAATATTAGGATGAACTCTGTGAATTTCATTATCCGTATTCATACTTTACCACAACATTATCGTTACACTGAGACATTCCTCCCCGGAATTCTCTTCCACATTACTTGAAACATAAACTTTTACTTGAATACCAATAATACTTCCCATACATAATAGATCATTGCTATAAATAAGCAACCAGCATCAATCCATAACATCAACATTGAAAGATCAAACCACATTTCATATAAGAAGATCGAACACTCAAATAACACCACCCTTAATTACCAATGAACGAAAAGGATCTAAACAACAGACAAATATAACCGAACGTTTATTTAATAGATATAACTTTGACATGTGTCGAACACAGCTTAAGAATATAACACTCTAGTTAAACCAAATACTTAATATAAGACTGAACCATATTTAACTATCCTCAATACTAGAACGAACGGTATTTCACTATCCTCAAAGTAATAATGAAAGATATTCTACTATTCTCAAAACAAGAACGAACGGTATTTCACTATCTGAAAAAACTGAAAAGCTTATACTGAACATTTATAATTACTCTTACAACTATTCATCAAACTTATACTTTTAAGGAAACCGAACGTTAATACCTTTTAGCTGAAATACACCTAAACTGGTATCTGATCATAAAAGAACGTATTTTAAGCCATCCAGTTACGAAGTCTACTAATAATAATATATGAGCTATCACAAACTAAAATACCTAATTCAATAAGACTAATTATAAATGTATATAACCATGATAACAGTTGAAAAACTGTTATTTTCATGCTTAAATTGATACTAAAAGCAACCTTTAACACTTAGAAACTAGCTTGAAATCATGCTTTTATTCATATTTTCATAAATAAGAGAGTTGGACAGGTTTATGCTTGATTTCAGTGTTTTTGTGCAGGTTTTAAGGTGAATTTGGTGAAAGAAGTGAAGAAGGAGAGAGATGGAATCAGAAAAGACATCAAAAAGTGCAAAAGGAGAAGCCGCAACTGTCGCTCAGCGGCAGTTTACCGCTGAGCGGCACTCAGGAGTTCACGTTGGAACCGCTGAGGGGCAAAATGGCCGCTGAGGGGAAGAAACTACTCACGCACTTACCGCTGAGCGGCACTTTACCGCTGAGCGGCACTTTACCGATGAGCGGCACACTTATGGGCTTGGACCTAGATTTTTTTTGTAAGTTTAGAATAGTATATAAGCTTTAGGACATCCTAGGGTTTGTATCTTTGGCAGAAACGAAGCAAACACTCTCTCTTCCACCCCTTTGAAGGAGGATCTTGGATGCTCAGGCTACCTCTTCACCT
>JAHCHA010013187.1:467058-496599 GCA_027742795.1 Vigna hirtella
TTTCTCCCAATAGTATATTGGTTGCCTTAAGCTCCTGTGCTAAAAAACCTAATTATTAGGAATGCTAGGAATCGTATGAACTCGTAATTAGGGAGAAGCCTTCTTGAAAGGTAATTTAGAGAGTGGCATTAACAACGATGATTTGAATGTTGAATTCCTAAAATATATGAGAGTGGATAAGATGAAATTGACCCCCAACAACATATTCATCAATATATTTCATTGAAAGTGCTTGTCTTTTGTTTTAGCCATTGATCAACCTCATGCATACATGTTTATTTTCGTCTTTTGCATATTAAACTCCATTTATTTTGTTCTTAAGTCTTAGCTAATCTACAAATCACATAACTAAACTAGGCCGTGAGTCCTTTGGGAGAACGATACTTGGTCTTACCGAGTTTATTACTTGAAACGATTCGGTCATACTTGCCGATTGTTAAACAAGTTTGTGACATCATATTTTGGTGATCATAAATTTTTGAATCAAACCATCAACACTTAATATATTAATCACTTCCTATAAACCAAACTATTATACCCTGGTAAGGCTAAAATGCTACCTCTATTGATAACTTATTCCCTGACCATAATCGAAAGGTTGAGGCCGAACACCCAACTATTCTACACAACTTTGCAAAATCCTTATAGACTTATACAAAACCACCAAAAACCCAGAAACATGCATTTCATACACTCATATACAAATCATCAATCAATTCATTCCATACATACACAAAATCATCACATGCATAATTAAATTTAATAGCTTCCCTTATCTTTAACAGACCGATCGCTCACAGTACCAACTTTGCACCAGGACCAACACTCAACAGCCAAGATTCACTGTTTAAAGAGACGAACCAACCCAAGGACCAGAAATATGATCATATTTAAAGGAAAATAAGAAGACAACTATATGCAACCAAAAACTAAACTTGCATGTACCCAAAAACTAGATTTTCTTATAAGTAAAAGAACCTACCAGTTCAAACAACTAAACGATCGGTTGAAAGGAGGATCCTTGCCACCAACAACATTACATACACTCTGATGGATGATTAGATGGAAGAAAATGTGAGAATTAATGGAGGAAAAGATGATAATTTTAGAGAGAAGTTAGAGAGAAGGACGAGAAACGAGTTCAAAAGGTTTGGAGGAGAAGATTGCATGCAGAAAGTGGAACCAACTTTTAAAATTTTACCTTATATATTCCCTCAACAAATCGATCGTCCACTCTCCTGCAGCCACCTGTCTTCCACTTCATGAGTCTCATTCCCCTCTTCAGACACATGTTTCCCACTAAGATGGGGAATTTAATGGTTTTGACAGAATTCAATTTCTAATCCTCTCATGGAAATCTTTTATAAATTTGGATTTAGATACCCCTCTTGATTAATAAAGTCAAATGAAGAAGGTAGAGGGATTAAATCCATCGGTGTAAGAGGATATAAACCATATACAGCCTCAAAAGGAAGTAGTAGTCCATCTATTTGAGGAATGCAAGTAGTAGGAAAACAAAGCTTAGTCCCTAATCTAGACCATAAGGTCCTCCAAAATTGACTAAGGAATTTGGTGTCTCTATCAAAAATGATGATGTGAGGTACTCCATTAAGTCTAACCACATCTCTAAAGAATAATTTAGCCACAATGCTTGCATAATCTATTTTGTGGCAGGGAATAAAATGGGCCCTTTTGATAAAACGATCCACTACCACAAAAATAGAATCAAAACCCCTTGAAGTTTTTGGGAGTCCTAAGACAAAATCCATACTAATTTCTTCCCAAGGAATTGAAGCAACTAGTAAGGTGATAACGGTTGAAAAATCGTTATTTTTGTACTTAATTTTGATAATCAATCAACACTTTTTGACTTAGAAACTTGCTTTAACTCATGTTTTTGCTTTAGTTTTGTGAATAAGAGAGTTGAAGGTGAATTTAATGGTTTTGTGCTAGATTCCTTTTATTTTTTAGGTTATTGGATTGATTTGAAAGAAGATTTAAAGTACTGAATGGTTGGAATGCCGAAAAGTCAATTAGAAACTAAAGAAGTCAACGAGTCAACCAGAAATGTCAATCAGTCAACTAGAAAAGTCAACTAGTCAACCAGAATGCAGAAAAGTCAATCAGAGTGCAAAAAAAGTTTTGCTGAGCGGTAATTACCACTGAGCGCCAGTTTTGAAGTGCCGAAATCACCGTTGAGGGCTAAAAATGGAATTGAGCTTCATTCTAAAGAGTCGTAAGTACCGCTAAGTGACAAAAGTGCTGCTGAGCGCCATTTTAAGTGGGCTTGGACCTGTTTTCTGTTATTTTTATGGGCTTGGACCTGTTTTTTGTTATTTTTATGTTCTATTGAAGGACTTGCACATCCTAGGTTTTGTATCTTTTGATGGCTTAAGCATAGAAACACACTGTTCACCCCTTGGAGGTAGATTTGGGGATTGTGGCAGCTCTTCTCTTCTCTCTAGGGTTTTTTCTATCTCTTCCATTCTTTCATTCCATTGTTCATCTGGTTTCTCCATGATAATTGAGGGCTAAACCTTATTGTTGTTGGGAAAGATGTAACCTTTTTAAACTCTCATGTATTGAATTGATTCTTGATTATATATGCTTTACTTCATTAATTGTTAGGGTTTTTCCTCTACGCTCTATGCATGCTTTGTTTAACTTATTCAATTGCATGATTATTGATTTTTTCGATATGGACAAATACAGGGAAATCTAGATCTGGGGAATCTCTCCCAAAAGTAGTATTGTCTAGACATAGGGATATGAGGGTTGGTTGCCTTTAAGCTTCTATGCGAATGTAATGCATGAATAATTGCTACGGAGACAAAACATTGTAAACTAGTGATTAGAAGTAGGTTTCTTCACCGAGACATCGGGTTTAAGGCAAATTAGAAAGTGGCATTAAATTAAATGAAGAAAGATGAATTCATATATGCATGAGTAAATTAGGTGAAATCTAAACCCCAACGACAATATCATCAACTTCATTGATTCTTTCTTGTGTTTAACCTTAATTGATCAAATTGCATTAATGTTTATTTTATTGCATTTGCATACAAAAACCCCAAAATATGTTCTTTAGAGTTTTAATTAATTGAGTAATCACATAACTGTTCAGTGTCATGAGTGTCTTAGGAAACGATACTTGGTCTTACCATTTATTATTACTTGATGTGATTTGGTTAGACTTGTTGAGGGTTAACATAAGGGAGTATAGAGGCCATAAGGCATTGCCCTATATTTTTATTCTAAACAAGTGATTGACTTGTAGCATTGTCTTTGAACATCTCTTCTCATGTGGTGCCAAAAGAATTTGTCTTTTATCATGCTTAGGGTTTTGTCTACCCCAAAATGCCACATTAACCCTCCCTCATGCATCTCTTTGACAAGGAGTTTTCTATGTGATCCTTGGGGTATACAAATTTTTCCTTCCTTGAAGAGGTACCCATCTCTCACATAAAAACGTCCTTGTGGTTGGTGCAAACATTCTTCATAAATAGTGGCAAACTCACTATCTTGAGCATAAATTCAATTATGTTATCAAAACCAAGAATTTGAGCATCTAATGTGGTTAATAAATTGTTTCTTCTTGATAAAGCATATGTCATAATGTTAGACTTGCCTTTCTTTTATTTGATAACATAAGAGAATTGTTCAATGAACTCTAGCCATTTGACATGCCACTTTTGCAACTTATGTTGGCTCTTCAAATATTTTAGTGATTCATGATCACTATGAATGGTGAACTTCTTATAAACAAGGAAATGTTCCCAAGTTGGAAGAGCACTCACAAGAGCATAGAGTTCTTTATCATAGGTGGGATAATTACTAGTGGCCCCATGAAGTTTTTCACTGAAATAAGCAATGGGGTGGCCTTCTTGTCATAATACAACATCTATTCCAAGACCCGAAGCATCACATTCTAGCTCAAAAGTTTTAGAAAAAATTGGGCAAAGCTAGGATTAATGCTTGGGTGAGCTTCTCTATGAGTAGCTCAAAAGCTTTTTGTTGTTTTTCTTCCCAATGGAATGTAACATCCTATTTCACCAACTCATTGAGGAGTGAAGCAAGACTAGAGAAGTTAGGATCAAATCATCTATAAAAGCTTACCAAGACATGGAAGCTCCTGATTTCTCCTACATTCTTTGGGGCTGACCAATCTTGGGTGGCCTTTATTTTATTACGGTCAACATGAACCCCGTTTTTATTGACAAAAAATCCAAAAAGATGACACTATCTACACAAAAGGTGCATTTGTCAACATTTGCAAACAATTTGTTAGTTCTAAGAATTGTCAAAACAACTCTCAAATGTTTTTCATGAGTTTGCAAATTTTGTCTATACACCAATATGTCATCAAAATAAACTACAACAAACTTCCCAATGCAATCCTTTAAGACATGATTCATGAGTCTCATAAACATGCTTCGAGCATTAGTAAGGCCAAAAGGCATCGCTAACCATTCATATAGTCCAAACTTAGTCTTAAAAGCAGTTTTCCACTCATCACCTTCTTTGATTCTTATTTGGTGATCCATACAATTCATCCAACATATCATCAAGTCTAGGGATGGGATGTCTAAATTTTATTGTGATGTTACTGATGGCCCTGCAATCACATCACATGCGCTATTTTCCATTTTTCTTAGGCACCAACAACACAGGCACAACACAAGGGCTTAGCTTTTTTTTAACCCAGCCCTTGTGTAACAAGTCTTGGAATTGTGACTCAATCTCTTTGGTCTCTTGGGGATTAGTCCTATAGGCAGGCCTATTACGAAGAGTTACCCCATGTATAAAATCAATTTGATGCTCTATTCCCATCAATGGTGGAAGCCCAATTGGATCTTCTTTAGGAAATATATCATCAAATTGTTTTAAAAGATTTTGGATAGGAAGAGAAAGAGTAGTAGTCTAAGACTCACTAGATGTGCATGTGAGTGTTCCTTGACACAAGAGGAGGTATGAAGGTTTCTTTACATGAAGAATAATTTCCAAAGTCTTTTTATTTAAAAGGATTTCATGTTGAGTGACCTGGGGAGAGGGAACACCACTCGCCCACACCTCTTTTTCATCCCTAAGGATTACTCTTTTCTCTTTTTTGACTTCTTTTTTTTTCTTCTTTTTCTTGCTGCTTGTTGAGATTCATTTGTGCTGGATCTTTGGCCACCTAGGAAGGTGACAAAGGATGAAGCACAAATTTCTTGTCATCTTTGTGCACAATTATTGCATTGGTGAGACCATGGGGAATAGTTTGATGATCAAATTGCCATGGTCTTCCCAATAATACATGACAAGCTTGCATGGGAACTACATCACAAACAACTTCGTCTTTGAAGTTTCCTATTTAAATCGCCAATTTCACTTTATTCTTTATTGTTATATCCCTATCTTCATTAAGCCAATGAACTTTGTAAGGTTTTGGATGGGGTATTACAGTAAGATTCAATTTCTCAACCAATCTTGTGCTACAACATTTGCAGCAAGATCCACTATCAACAATGAGAGAACATGTTTTGTTTTGAATTTGACATCATGTATCAAAGATGTTCTCTCATTGTAATAAGTGTTCTAGGTTTGGTTGATTGTTCAGCACCCTTCTGACCATGAGAAGTTGACCCTCACAAGGATGAACTTCCTCTGCATTTGCTTTTTCTTGTTCACTCTCACTCTCACTGGTGGGGGTCTCACTTTCACTACTATATATGTCACTACCTCTTAAAATGATAGTCCTCTTGGTAGGACATTGAGCTGCTATGTGACCCTTACCCAAACATTTAAAGCACTTGATGTCACTAGTCCGAGTGTGTGAAGAGGATTCCTACTTGGGTTTTTCAATTATCTTGGCTAGAGGTTTGAAGGTTTCTTTTTCTTTAACAACTTTCTTTTCAAATGGAGACTAAACTCTTTTAGTAGAGGCTTTCCTCAAACTTTGTTGTTCTACCTTTATACACATTTGAACAAGGTCATTCAAATCTCTATAAGGTAGTAGTTCAACCCTATCCTTGATATCAAAATTTAGCCCACTCAAAAATTTGGCCAAGGTAATTTATTCTCCCTCAACTATTCCTACCCTCTTCATATATAGCTCCATCTTTTGTCTATACTCTTCAATAGTCATAGACCTTTTTTGCAATCTTTGGAGCTTATACATGAGTTCTCTTTTGTAATAGGAGGGCAAGTGTTTCCTCCTAAGGGAAGTCTTGAGATCATTCCAATACTCTATTGGAGGATCTTGATGTCTTAGTCTCTCTTGGACTAGGGCAGTCCACCAATACATTGCATACCCTTAAAAGCTAAGGGTGGCAAGAGAGACTTTTTTTTTCTTCTCCAACTTGGTGGCAAGCAAAGATTTAATCCACCTTTATGTCCCAATCTAGGTAAGCTTCAACATTATCTATTCCGCGGAAATGAGGCAACACCACATTAACTTCCTGAAGGATTCTTGAACAACAAGTTTAAGTGCTCATTGTTTGCTTACATTAACCATTTTGGTATCGTTTTAAGGTGAAAAGTACATTAAACTAATTGTGATTTTTTATTCTAATATGTTAATTCAAAATAAAAGACATAGTACTCTAATTATCCAATGTCTCCACACTAAAGGATTTCATAGGATGTCAAATATGTTTAGAGATGCAAACAATGCAAGAGAGGACCTTTACTGGCTTGGTGAGCACAGATGGAACTCTTTACTAACTCATTGGAATTCAGTAAAGTTTCACAATAAGTGTGCTACTATGTAGAGGAATAGAGCTTCAACAAAGGGTGGGACCCTACATACAGGTGGATCCATCACTATTCATGAACATGTCATTCGCATGGTAAACCTTCATTACTTTTGTGTTTCATATAACTTATGTATTTTATATTTTATGTACATATATAACTCCATATTTTTTTACAGACACAAGACCTAGGTAAGGTGGTCCATGTTGATAAGGTTTTTACACACACTCATGTTCGAAAGGGAATTAATCAGCTTGTTGATGAAAGGTCTCGAAGGACTCATGTAAGCAAACACTATTAATATTAATTGCTTTAAACTTTTTGATTAATCATTACTTTTTCTTGTTCACTTAGCTTTCTGCACCGAATTTAATTAGTGAATTGTGCTTAACTTTCCACTATTTCTTTAGTTATTCTATTTGGCCTTAATTTTACCACTAATTCATATTTTAATTAATTTGAATTATCTAAGCTTAATTATTCTCATTATTAATTTTAGGGAAATTTTGGGATTATATTTTGGGACATAAAGAGAGTTGTCACATCTTCTACCATTTTCCACAATAGCATTTGTTTTTATTTTCATTTCTAATTTCGTTTTAATGTAATTTTAGGTTAGGTGGAGAGAGGCTCATTCGTAGGGTAGATTGGGGGCCTAGGAACATTGGCTCTCACTCCCTCTCATTCATGCTATTCTCGTTTTAGGAACATTGGCTCTCCCTTAGGTTTCATTTTTGTTTTCTTTTACTTTCATGTACAGAATCGTTTTCATTTTAAATACTGATAGGTTGTCGTTGAAGATATCAAATTAATACTACTTTTCAAGGCAACTTCAGTATTGCCAAGTAGTATTCAATAAAGTAGATAGGGTTAAAATAACCCTGAGTCGTCTCCCAACGAACACGGAATTGCTTTTGAATATCTGACTCTTATGTTATGCAATGCTTATGAATAAAAATGATGTTTGGAGAATGTTTAAAGAACAAATAATAAACTTAAAAACAATTATGATTAAATAAGCTAATTCCACTACTTTTCCAAGATAGATTTGTCATCGGTTATTCACGGATAATTGTTCAATTGATTATTGTTTAAGTTTCAAATTAATTAAAGTACATTCTCAATTAATTTGAGGGTGATCATGCATTTAACCAAAGTAAATTCTCAATCAAATGCAAAACCTTTCTAGATTATTCAATATAAATTCAATCAAAGTACATTCTCAATCAAATTCTATTGTGTTTAATCATGTCTATTCTTAAATCTCCTAACCAAGTTAAAAGTTAATCAATCAAAGTAAATTCTCAATTGTTTATAGTTGAAATTATTACTACCAACCAAAGTACATTCTCAATTGATAGTAGAAACCATTTAATCATATGAAATTTCCTAAATTAAATCAAAGTAGATTCTCAATTTTAACCTAGAAACCCTAAAACTCATATAATCAATATGCATGTAGATTCAAACATATTATGATGCAAAAATCTTTGCTTTTAACAAGATAGAGAGATGAAAGACATAGAGAGAACAACTTAAATCAATAATCAAAGTAAACAATTGCATTAACTGAACATAACCTCAGAATCCGTCTTGGAATTACAGCAGAATAGCCCTAGATGCTTAGCTCTCCATGAATGGAGTTGAATACAAGATGAAAGAAAAGTGAGAGGAGTATGAGAGAATGCCTGAAGTGAAGTCCCCTGGGTCTCTTTAAATAGGCTTGATTGGGCTTTGACTCTAAATATTCAGTTGGTAGAATCTTTTATCTTATATCTTCCAAATAACTAAAAGATTTAAATAATTATAACATTATTTGGAAGATATTTTCTGTTGATATTCCCAATTTAAATTAATTCAACAACTGAATTTTATTTTTTTATCTTTTCTGACTTTCTAAAATTACACAAATGCCCTGAAATTTTCCCTATCTGCACTTTAGCCCCTTCTGAGTTTCATAAATTGCAAGAAAGCCCCTCAGTTGACCACACTTTGACCAGAGGAAGCTTATTGACTAGCTTTGACTAGAGGAGGACGCGTACCAATGGGAGCTCGCCACGTGGCTGCCCTCTTCCTTCCCCAATTAGGTTTCTGTTTCTGGTTTTCCTGAGTGCAGGTTTGAAGATGAACCGAGCTTGGATGGCAGCGACGTGATGGGGATGAGCATGGTGCGCGACGGAGAGGTTGGAGTGCGCGACCTGGGAATCGCTTTTGATGGTTGCGCGGCTGGGTTCCGAGAATGGAGAAGATAAAGATGATCGTTCCTTCGGCGGCTTTGGGTGTACGCGAGGCTGATGGATCTGGTTAGGGTTCTTGCAGGTTTCGAAATTGAAGGCGAGCGTTGGTGAAGGAGATGACGGCCATGCGAGGAGGAGCTCGGTTGCGTCAATGGCTTGGTGGTGTCAATGTGGTGCGCGACGGAGGATGACGGCGATTTCTGGGTTCTTGGGTTTCCTTTGGTTTTTTTCTGAGTGTAGGTTGTAGTTCTCGCAGAGGAAGATGTCGATGCCGTGTGAGAAACGTTGTGTCGCGACAGCCATGGAGATGCGCAGAAGATGAACGGAGCTTGCGGATGATGCGGTGCAAAGCTTGCGTCAACGGAGGATAAGACGAACGATGCTCTGGCGATGGTGGCGGCGCGGATGGAGAGGCACCTCGCGGTTTCACGATGGCATGGTCCGGCGAAAAAGGAGGGAGAAGAAGTTGGCCGGCGATGAGGATGGTACGGCGGAAGCGGAACGGCGGCTGACTACATTGGCGGCTGGGGTTTCTGTGGAGAAGGTGGAAGATGATGCTCATGAGTTAGGGCTGACGTGGCGGAACATGGTTGGCTAGATCTGTGTGGGGAGGATTTGGACACGTGGCATGATCTGGTGGAGTCTAGCTTAGGAGGGGTATGGGTAGGGAAATTTAGGAGATGTATTTAGAATAGGGTTACTGTTTGGCTTAGTATTAGGCCTGTTTAAGAGAAGAGGGGTGTATGTAAGGAAATTGGGAAGTGCAAGAGTAAAAGTTGCCTGTTTGACCCATCTGTACATTATTTTCCAAATAAAATCTGATTTTGGGCCTTGAATTGCCATTTGAACCAATAGAACTTATAATTTCAACTGCACAAATAAACGTAAGAACATCCAAGAATATTTTATGCACTAAAACTCACTTTTTACGTCTCTTTAATTCTCAAACCCAACAATTCCAATCATAACAAATTCACTTAAAATCAATCATTTAAGCACATTTATTCTATCAAAAATTTGAATTTTAAAGCATAAATATGCACTCATCAATTACCAATTCCATTTTTTGTTCTTGCTTCATTTTCGTTTTTCAATTGCACTTTCATTTGCCTCTATTCTCTGCACTTTCGTTTTCCCCAATTTCATTGCATTACAATTTCGTTTTCCAGCAATTTGGTTTCTTTGTAGTTTAATTCGCTTTACTGTTCTACACTTCTAATTTCATTTTCAATCTCGTTCAATTTTGTTTCACTGTATTGTACTGATGTTTGTAGTTTATTCTACCATGTTTAAATCCATTTTTATGGAAGCTTAATCTGTTTACATTGGAAATTAGAGAGATTGCAATGTTTTCCTTGAGATTATTGTACCATTTTTCTTCTGCTGCTCTTTTATTTCTCAATGTTTAATTTGCTCTGTGCTTGCAATTAGGTACACGCTTAGCTGCTTAATTCGTGTTTAATCTCCGCTTAGTTGATTAATATGTGTGTGTAGAATTGATTAGACATCTGCATTGTGTTTTCTTAATTCAAATTTTTGAAGACCGGATTAACCTTTGCTTAGTTGGTTAATTCATGTTGGATTAGGGGTGAGATGAGTGTGTAATTTGTTGTTAATCAAGGATAAGAAACATTGCAATAAAACTAGTGACCAACCGTTTTTAATCATTGTTTAGACTAAGTTAATTGTTGCGTTATTCGTAAAGCTATTCAAACCCCCTACTACATGTTTGATCTTATGACATAACCAAAAATTGGTCTTTGAGAGACGACCTAGGAGTCATTCCCTAGTTACTGCATTTAATCTGCAATATTAGTTTAAGTCGAGCGCGACATCGACAATCACTTTTAAACTTATGTTATTATATCATTTACTTACATTGTGCATAATGTTTCAACAAGAAAAATTTTCAATGAGACTTTCACAAGTTAGAATCGATCATGGGTCATGTCCTACTACGGATACCGAGAATAATGATGATGACGACATTTGCAGGACACATTGTTGGTCGATGTCATTAGTAGGAAAAAAAGAGACAAGCATACGGTGCATGAAAACTTGATGTAAATTACATGGCAGGAACAAGTACTGTCAAGCACCAACCATCCTCTTCCACCACTACTAACCAGGTCGTTGTCCACCTCACGTATAAACTAGAACAACGTGAGCAGGAATACTACGATTTGAGAGATGAGTTTTGCAATTTTAAACAGTTCTTCATGAGATTGTTTCCTGAGAGATCACAAATTCATTTCACCATCCCTCCAACCCAGCTACGACCCTCTCCATCACCCGTCGTCCGAAAGCACCCCACATCAATCCAGTCTAGATCAGTCCAGCCCACACCAATCCAGTCACCTTCAAAGTAGGAGGATGCTGAACAACATGACCATTATGGTGATGACTATGTAGATTATTAGTTAATTTCTTATTGAACATACTTCTTCTAACAATATGATTGTGCTTTTACACTTCCTCATGTGTTACAAACATATAATTTCCTTGTTGGTCTAGATGAACGTGTTTTATTGAAAATACAAGTTCTTAAACTTGAACATCAACTTGAACAAGTTTTACACTTCCTCATGTTTATTGCATCAGTGATTGAATTATTGACTTATGATGATCTTTTCCTTTAATAATTATCGACGGTTTTTCCCTTCAGTAATTATTGACGGTCTTTCTTTTGGTAATTATCGACAATCTTTCCTTTGGTAATTACCGACGGTCTTTTCCTTTAGTAATTATTGATAATCGATATCCAACGGTAATGACTACTGGCAAAGGTATTATTAACGGACAAATGATCGTCGATAATCTATCGATAAAACTGTAATACTAATAAATTTTGTCCATCCATAATACTAGTTTTTTTTTTGTAGTGTCTATAATAAAGTATAACATTTTAATTACTAGTAAAAAATATTTTACAGTTTTATTATTTATTTATTTATTATCAACAATAGAGTCTAGTCATAATTAAACATTAGTACTTATTGGCTTGCATTTATACTATAATCATGATTTTTCTAGTAAAATTGAAACTTTATTCTTATATTTTTACAGGTAGAATAGTCTAAGGCACTGTTTACAAAAGGTTCAAATGAGTTGACGCGGTGGGGTTTAATCCTTGTCCCATACAAGCAGAATGCACATTCGAAAATATAGCTTGGATCTACCCAAAACATTTATTCGAGGAAGTCATGCATCCATACAAAATATTAAATATATATATATATATATATATATATTAATATAGTTCTTTTATTTAAGTGACATTAATTTTTTAAAATTTATTAAATCGTATTTAAGATTGACATTTGAGTTTTTACGTGTCAAAATAATACTAACAGCTCAAACATCATTTCAAAACATGATCATAAAAAAAATGTTAAGTACTTGAATTAGAGAGATTATATGCATATATTTTTGAAGTTTACACTATTACGGTGAAGGGAAACGACAGCGGTTATTTTTACACATAGATAGCGGTTCCTGAACCGAGGCATATAGAGGCGATATAAAAAAGGGTAAGCTTTTGGCCTCGGTTCACAACCGAGAATAAAAAGGGGTAGGATCTTGCCTCGGTTTATAGGTAACCGAAGCAGCAGGTTTTTTTTCTTTTTTTAAAGGACTTTTCGGCTCGGTTCCTTTTGAACCGAGGTAGTAGAGTTTACTTTTTTTTTCCTTTTGTCTCTGAAAAGTTGTTTCTCACGCTGTTCGAGTTCTCCGGTCAGTAAGCAAGGTAACACTTTTCCTTTCCTTCGATGCTCGTGCCCAAGCACTTCACCCTCAAACCCAAACTCCTTCTTCCTTCGATGCCCGTGCCCAATCCCAAGCTCAAAGAACCCTACCGAAAACACCGTCGCAACCTTTCCCGCTGGATCCCCCTCCCTGCCCTCGACGGGAACCGTAAGAAGGCCAACTCTAACACCCTCAAGAACCTCAAGGAGCATCTCATGAACCACTCCATATATTGATGGACAACCGCACTCCATCGACTAGCAGCAAAACTCTGAAAAGGCCAATGAAAATTCTAATCCACCAAAGCACATAATAATCCAATCATTCATACACAGTCCAAGTAAAAAAAAATTGAATAGGGAGAGACGAGAACGAGGAAGTGGTGCCAGTTCAAATGAGGGGACGGAGCGAGATCGCATCCGGTGGCGGAGCGAGATCGCATCCGGTGGCGGAGCGAGATTGCGTTCAGTGGCGGTTGATAACGGTTGAGAAACCGTTATTTTTATGCTTAAAATTGATACCAAAAGCAACCCTTAAGACTTAGAAACTAGCTTGAACTCATATTTTTGCTTTAGTTTTGTGAATAAGAGAGTTAAAAGTGAATTTAATGGTTTTGCGCAAGATTCCCTTGATTTTGTAGGCTAATTGGATGATTTGAAAGAAGAATTGAAGTACCGAATGATTGGAATACTGAAAAGTCATCCAAAAACCAGAAAGTCAACCAGTCAACCAGAAAAGTCAATCAATCAACCAGAAAAGTCAACCAGTCAACCAAAATGCTGAAAAGTCAACCAGAATACATAAAAAGTTTCGCTGAGCGGCACTTTTCAGGTGCCAAAATCACCGCTGAGGGACAAAACCGCTGAGCGCCCATTCTAAGTGGGCTTGGATCGGTTTTCTTTTGTTTTTATGGGCTTGGGCCTAATTTCTTTATTTTTAGAATAGTATATAAGCTTTAGGACGTCCTAGGGTTTGTAGCTTTGGCTGAGACGAAGCAAACACTCACTTTTCCACCCCTTGAAGGAAGATCTTGGATGCTCAGGCTACCTCCTCCTCTTTCTAGGGTTTTATCTTTCATTCTTCCATTATTATTCATCTAACTTCACCATGAATATGGTGAACTAAACCTTGTATTGTTGTTGGGGAATCAATGTAGTCTTGTGAAACTCTCATATATGGAATTTGTTTTAACATCTTATTTTAAAACTTATGCTTTCTTTCATCATTAGTTAGGGTTTTTCCTCTTTGCTTAAAGCTTGCTTTGCTTAACTCATTCATTTCCATGATTATTGATTTTGTCGATATGGGAACGTACAGGGAAACCTAGATCCGGGGAATTTCTCCCAATAGCATATTGGTTGCCGTTAAGCTTCTGCACTTAAGAATTAATTACTAGGAATGCTAGGAATTGTATGAACTCATAATTAAGGATAGGCCTTCTTGCAAGGTGATTTAGAGAGTGACATTAGCATTGATGAAAAGAATGATGAATTCCTAAAAGTATATGAGAGTGGATAAGATGAAATTGATGACCCCAACAACATACTCATCCATCTAATTCATTAAAGTGTTTGTATTCTGCTTTTCCATTGATCAAATTCATGCATACATATTTAATTACTGTCTTTTGCATCTAAACCTACAATCAATTGTTCACAAGTCTCAAATAATCAACAAATCATATAGCTAAACTAGGTCGTGAGTCCTTTGGGAAAACGATACTTGGTCTTACCTAGTTTTATTACTTGATACGATTCGGTCACACTTGCCGATTGTTAAACAAGTTTGTGGCATTGTTTTTCGGTGTTCATAAATTTGTCATCAGCGGTTCCGACTGGTCCTGGGTTTGATAGATCGGATTGGGTGGCGATTGGTGGTGGGGTTGGGGTTGCGGAGTGAGAGGCGTGACGGGTTTGCGGGTGGGACGGGTCAAGATGAGGATGCAGCCATGGGCTTTAGGGGCGGAGAGGGAGGAATAGGCTTCCGCGAGAGCAGGTTGGATGCGGCCATCGGCTTTGGGGGCAATAACGGAGCGACGATGTTGAAGGAGAGGTTGCATGCAGAACCTTCCCTTCGTTTCGGTTTTAGGTTGCGACAACAGAGGAAGAGGCGCGACGACAGAGGTAGAGGCGCTGCGAGGGAGCGTGACGGCAATGGCATCGAGGCAGCGACTAGGAGGGAGTGTGAAGGTGAGGCAGCGACGCGGTTGCGCGAGAAGCAGGGGACGATGCAGCGCGAGGCAATGTAAGGCTGAATCTTGCGCGTGAACAGCGACAAAGTGGTGACGACCGAGCGGTAGAGTGGTGGCGATGGTGCGACGGAGTAGTGGCGACAGAGTGGTGGAGTGGTGGCCACAGAGCGACGACACTATTTCAGGGTGATTGGAGAACAGTGAAAGCAAAGAGATTTGAGCGAGAGAGAAGAAGAGGAATAGTGAGAAGGGTACCGTGAAAGCAAAGAGATTTCTAAGGTTATAAAGCTCTATACTACCTCGGTTCCAGATTTACCTGAGGTAATAAAGGCATACTACCTCCGTTTCAAGCATATCGATGCCTAAAGTGCTAGAAAATAATTAAAATTTGAAAACATATATGCGTTATTTCCCCGGTTGGTGCCTAACAGATGCTGGAAAGCTTTTCTGCTTGGGTTCTATTGATACCCGAAGTAGTAGGCCTCATTCAAAAATTATGTCAGCTTCTATCACGTGATTTAAGTGCGCGCTGGTATCACTTTATGCCTCAGTTTCTGTCTTAACCGAGGCATTAGACGTTTTACGCTTTAATTGCCTATAAACTGAGGTACTTAAGTTCTCTAAAACTACAAAAATGCCACCGCGCTTTTATACGCTTCGGTTTCAGAAAAACCAAGGCGTATATAGAGCATTAAAAAGCTTCTTTTTTTTACTAGTGTTAAGATCAAAATAAATAAAAATTTAAAATGAAAACTAATTCTAATTTGATGTCCAAGTTTAAACTAACCATATTTCACCAAGTAAATCATTATAAAAAGTTGTATAAGTTGTGGTTTTTATTTTTTTAATCAAACGTCTTTATTTATGCGTCTGATATTTTTTGAAAATACTATGGAGTGAAGATGAAAATTGTATTCTCGCGAAATTTAAATTATGAGAAAGAAGAGACAGGATAAGTGCATCAAATTGGGAAAAATGAAAAATTACAAAAGGAAGAGAAATTAAAAAACGAGGGAGTAAAAGAGAGAATACCAAATTGGAAATATAAGATAAATAAAAATATAATGATTTATTCAAAAACTATACTTTAAAATGTCATATTTCTCAACGATAGAATGACATTTAAAATAACGACAATTAAAAAATCATATTCTATGTACAAATTATGGCAGTTATCAATTTGTTATATTATATTATAAATTTGGGTTAAATATGTTTTTAGTCCCTAAACTGTTGGCAATTTCTGGTTTTCGTCCCTCTTTCAAAGTAAGGTACAATTTGGTCCTCATTCTTTTCGAAACGTTCTTTTTAGTCCTCGGAATTATGGTTTTAGTCCTCATTTGTTGCTAAACGAGGACCAAATTTTTAAACAGTGTTTAGTTTTCGAGGACTAAAACGAACGTTTCGAAAAGAATGAAGACCAAATTGTATCTTACTTTGAGAGAGGGACGAAAACCAGAAACGACCAATAGTTTAGGGACTAAAAACATATTTAACCCTATAAATTTCGACTTCTTTTTAAGATCTGCTATATTAAAAACGTCATTATACATGATTTTCTTTTTAATGAATATAAATTACTTTTACAGTGGCAAATCAGATAATAAGTTAGATTCATCATGCTCATATTAATATATTATTTCATTTGGACTCAACCTTTCTTTCCCTTTTACTAATCACATATTAATTTAAACTCGAATAGACCTATTATTAATAGTTTTCTTTTTAATTATAATTTAAATAAAATTATCTTTCTTTAATTATTAATATATATATATATATAATTAATTAATTAGTGTGAATGTATGTAACATCCCAAAAATACAGTAAACACCATATAGTAGAATTAATTACATTTAATGATAAACCAAATCAGTCTTAATTAACAAAAGCACAGGTTCTGGCCGAACGACCTTACAAGAAGCAAAATACAATTAACGACGTTCGACCTAAGCATACCAGACCGAATGGTTTACAAAATAGAAATACCGATCGGTCAATATAATCAAAAGGGGAGGGGTCGTTCTAATACTGTACTCTAATCTATCTAAACTAAACAGATAACCGAACGTACTACTGTTCGGCCTTCACTTCAACATCGACGAGGTTTTCTTCCTCTAAGAGTTCATCTTCAAGCGCATTCTCAAGCAGCGCCTCTCCATCTGCTCACATCCACACGGATGATCATTGCAAGACAAGACGGACATACAAGGTCGAGACAACACAAGGAAAAATGAAGGGTAAGCTTATTGAATTTAATTCAAGTAATAACATGCATTTCATAACACATCAAACGTATCAAATACATTCCAACATATAGTTCAATAATTTCTTTAAATCAACCAATTCCTGATACTAGACTGACTGTCCGGACCATATGAATTCTGTGTAGCTACGACGTTCGTGCGCCCAGGTGGAATAGCTGGAATTCTCATCAGCTACCACCCGAGGTTAGTCCGTTCCGTCCAAATTACATTTATGGACTAGGACCTCCTGTCGTTCCCACACATGACATACTCCCCTCTACTTGAGGACGAGCACTCACGGAACATCAGGATGAATCGCCAGCTAAGCTTTGTCCACATTCATACTTTACAAATTCCAACTTTCATCCAAGAGTCGTTCCTCCCTGGAACGCTCGTTCAAAATCCACAACCATCATTTCATCTCATATACTGTTCATTCTTTATAATTTATCACTTTAATATCATTTTCATCTTCCGTTCCAATTTCATCAAATGACGAGCGTTCAGCCCGCTTCATAACGAGGACGAACGTTAAAACTGAGACCGAGAAATCCTCGTTTCAGAACAGAACAAAACCGACACATAATATTTGACGAACGTCATTACCATTCGAATCAGTTGAATGAACTGACTCTAGAACGATCCGATCAATACTCAGAATAAGTTAAGTACAAAGGCTCTAGTCCCGAATCCCAAATGGATAAAGATACCTTAAGACGATTAAACGACCATACCGAGAATAATTCAATTATAGAAACCGACTGCCAGTCAATGACCGAACGTGGTACACGGAGTTACTGAAATTTGGACGAACGCTATTTCTACCCGTTTGGTAATTAAAAATAGGGACGAGCGTTCGGTATAAGACCGAGCGCCACTCATAACGTACGCTTTGGGTCGAGACCCATCACTGATTCGAAATGATTATAGAAATAGAAATCAATATAATAATAAGATATGGGAAAGTTAGGTTTTTAAGAATGACTAAGTGTACGAATGTATATTTACAAGCTTCTCAATTTCTCACATAACCCTCAGGGCATCTACGTTTGGTCGAACGCTCAAACGTAGCACTTAATACAAGAGGGCGTTCGTCCTCAACTAGAAATCTTTCCAAATGAAAGAATTCAATTCAAAGAAGTTTACTAACAGCACCGAACGGTCAAGAACCGTTCAATGAGGAATGTTCGTTATCATACAGAATTTCATACTTAAAGATTCATTTACGTTTACTCATTTTCAGCATATACATTTCATACTTCCAAAAACTCATACCATAGTTCATCACATCTTCACCATACATCAGTTCATACTTATGACCATATATCAAAATCAAATATCACAGATCATGCTTCATGCAAATCACCGAACATGCATACAGCATAATACAACATACGAATTAAATTGAATAAGCTTCCCTTACCTCTTGAAGTGAACGGACTTGTTTCAGCCTAAGACAGGGTTCGCAGAAATACGACTTCTTCTACCCACAACGCTCAAACAAACTCTTCAAACTAAACAATTTACAGAAAACCAAGATTGGTTCAGATAGGGTGACCGCGTGCAACCAAAGCTTGGCTTGCATGCTCATATGAACGAACAACTAGGGATGAGAAACTTACCAGTTTCAGAACGCGGAAAGGATCGGTTCAAACTGAAGCTTACGGCGCCGGGAGTACTTCTACGGTTTCTAAAACGTGATCGGAGTAGAGCAAGATGAGTTACGGTAGAGAGAAGGGGAAGAGTTTTCTAGAGAGAAGGAGGAGAAATGAAAAGTCTGAGTTTTGGGAAGAAGAAGGTGCATGCAGGAGAGTGACGCGGATTTCAGAAAGTTCAGTTTTGTTTAAAAACAAACGTCCGTTCTCCTGCTGACACCTGTATCCCACTAACAGATTTCCGAAGCTTCTACTGCGACACTTGGCGTTAGCGCAGAGAGTGTGTGAGTGCGTTTTAATGGTTCTGAGTAGGGTTTTGGGTGCATTAACTGTGATTAAACAGGTGGAGTTTGGGTGTTTTTAACGAGGCCTGACAATGTATACCATTATTCCCAATAAAAACATATAATATTACACTTATATTTAATTGACAATTAATTAACAAAAGTATAAAGACTATTAATAAAGTATAAAAAGAAATGATAAAAATATTCGTGTACGTGAGTATTTATTATTGAGTATTTATTATTGATAAGTAGTGAGTATTTTAATATTTTTTATAAACGGATCAAGTGTGCATATTGTATTATATATATTTATAGGTAGTAAAAAATTAAAATTAAAAATGAAAATTTAATTTATATTTTATCAAGTTAAATATAATTAAAATTAAAAAAATATATTTTTTCAGGTTAAATTTAATTAAAGTTAAATTTTGATTTATATTTATATTTATATTTTATATATTTTATAAATATTTGCGAGTACTCCTGGATACTCATGAGTTTTAAAATATTCGCAGATAATTTTTAAATGGCTATCCACATGGATAGTGAACTGGTAACACGTAGATATTTTGTTGTGGATTTGGAAGCAAATTGTTAAAAAAATCTCACGTTACACACACTTAGATATTTTCATAAAATTGAGTTTGTTATTCATTGATAATTGAAGGACTTTAAATAGCTGTGACACTTACAATATTACAGAAATAAAAGCTTAAATCCTAACAAAACAGATTTTTCCTTTTTTCTCCTAATAAAATAAAAACTAAAAATGCAAATCAACCTATCCTCTACCCCACTCTTCAATTTAAAATAAAAACAAAGGAAAGTTACATAAACACCATTTTCTTAATTTAAGTTTATTCCAACAAAACTCCTCCATAAACTTAAATTTTTTGTTCCTTTTTATTTCACTTTCCATGTGCATCACCCTACACTAGGTTTGATTCTTTCAATTAGATATGAGTTAGAGTTATCCGAACTCTTGCTAGTCATATTTGGTTTCAAGCATCTTCTCTCCAAGATTTCCAACTCCAGTTCATATAATCGGTTGTTCTTTGCTTTTACCTGGGTTGCTAGACGAACGTGCTTATCCTTTAAATACAGTACCTAATATTTCATAAAAATTAAATTAACTTTTCCAATTATCTAACTCATGCTTAAAATATTTATCTTCAGCTCGGGAACATAGTAAACATCCCTAATCTCTCCAACTCATCCATTCTTTTGCATATGTCGGATTGTTCCACGCCCTTTCACGGCCACCTTGGAGTCATCTCCGAAATTCACAAATTTAGCCTCCACTTTGGTGAGTTTTTCAAAAAAATTCTCGTTTCCAATCATATGATTGTTTGCCCCAACATCTAGATACCATACCGAGTTGGTAGAAATCTCATCAGCCTCATCTCTTCTTCATCTTCTTCCTCCCTATTTTTATCTGGCTCAAGAACACTAGATGTTTTCTCTTCCTTTTCAAGAGTCGCCTTCTTTAGTTCATCAAGCTCAATCCTCTATTTATTCATAACTTCATTAGCTTCATTTAGAAGTCTCCCTATCTGTTGAATCTCTTCATCTTTTTGTTTGAAGTTCCTCCTCCACGTTTGTCTTCTCCACATTTATCGCACTATTTACCGAGATCACTTCATCCATTACTAGGACCGAGCTCTTCATGTCCACTACATTTGAGCTCTTTGCTAGCGACAGTTCTTCTGCATCTTCAGTAAGGAGATTAGAGTCCCTATTTGACTCAGCCTTGCAATACTTTGCAATATGGCCCGACTTACCAAAGTTGTAGCACTTTTTTTATCTACATTCATTTGTATAGTGGTCATGCTTGTCACACTTGAAACAATCAACTCCTGACCGATCTCCTTGGCCTTTCCATTGTGATGAGTGCATATTTATGCCCCCATTTATGGTTTAAAATTCAAATTTTTGATAAGATTCTTGTGCTTAAATGATTGTTTTAAAATAAGATTTTTGATGATTGACTTTATCGGGTTTGGGAATTAAAGATGCTTAAAATGTGATTTTAGTTGCATAAGTTATTTTGAATTATTTTGGATAGTATAATTTTTTATGCAGCTAAAATTAAAGTTTGAATTGCAATTCTAAAAAGAAGGAAAAGGCTAAAGTGAAATTAGAGGAAATTTCTAGACTTTTATGCAATTTTGAATAAAATAAAATGGGATAAAATGTAATTTTCGGCAAGTTCGAATTTGTTAGCTATTTTAAAAGATAATTTGGAGAAAATATACCTTAAGATATTTTATTTGATATTGTTAAATAATTACCTTATTTAACTATATCAATAAATATCAAAAGATAATATTTGTCAAATATCTTTTTGAATCTAGAAAAGATATTATCAAATTTTCTCAAAAACTAATTAAATCTGTTGAATATTTGGAAGATATTAGCTATAAGATAAAAGATCTTATCAACAGAAGATTCAGAGTCCAAGCCCAATCAAGCCTATATATTGAGACCCAAGGGAGGCAGAAATCACAACTCATTCATCCACTGCTCCTCTCACTTTTATTTTCCCATGTATTCTACTCCATCAATGGAGGGCTAAGCTTTTAGGGCTATTCCACTATAATTTCATCATGGATTTTAAGGTTAAGTTGAATTAATGCAAATGTTTTTTTTATCATTGATTTGAGTTGCTCTCTTTCTATGTCTTTCATCTCTCAATCATATTAAAAGTAATGATTTTTGCATCATATGGTGTTTGAATCTACATACATATTGATCATATGAGTTCAAAGGTTTCTAGGTTTGGTTGAGAATCTACTTTGATTAAATTTAGGAACTTTCATATGATTAAACTAGTTTTTGCTATCAATTGAGAATGTACTTTGACTAGTGATAATAATTTCAACTATAATTAATTGAGAATTTACTTTGATTAATTAGCTTTTAACTTGGATAGTAGATTTAAGAGTAGACATGATTAAACACAATAGAATTTGATTGAGAATGTACTTTGGTTGAATTTATTGTGAATAATCTAGAAAGGTCTTGTATTTGATTGAGAATCTACTTTGGTTAACTGCATGATCGCCCTCAAATTAATTAAGAATGTAATTTAATTAATTTGAAACTTAAACAATAATCAATTGAACAATGATATGTAGATAAATGATGATGAATCTATCTTTGAAAAACAATGGAATTAGTCTATTTCATCATAATTGTTTTTAAGTTTCTTATTTATTCTTTAAACATTCTCCAAACATCACTTTTATTCTTGAGCATTGCATTGCATTCATAAGATTCAAATATTGAAAGACAATATTGTATTCGTTGGGAGACGACTCAAGGTTACTTTAACCCTATCTACTTGGCAATTAATACTGAAGTTGGCTTGAAAAGTAGTATTAATTTGATAGCTTCAACGACAGTGTATCAAATTTGGCGCTGTTGTCGTTGAAGCTATCAAATTAATACTACTTTTCAAGGCAACTTCAGTATTGCCAAGTAGTATTCAAGAAAGTAGATAGGGCTAAAGTAACCCTGAGTCGTCTCCCAACGAACACGGAATTGCTTTTGAATATCTGACTCTTACGAATGTTATGCAATGCTTATGGATAAAAGTAATGTTTGGAGAATGTTTAAAGAACAAATAAGAAACTTAAAAATAGTTACGATGAAATAGGCTAATTCCACTGCTTTTCCAAGGGAGATTCATCATCGGTTATTCAAGGACAATTGTTCAATTGATTATTGTTTAAGTTTCAAATTAATTAAAGTACATTCTTAATTAATTTGAGGGCAATTATGCATTTAACCAAAGTAAATTCTCAATCAAATGCAAAACCTTTCTAGATTATTCACAATAAATTCAACCAAAGTATATTCTCAATCAAATTTTATTGTGTTTAATCATGGCTATTATTAAATCTCCTAACCAAATTAAAAGCTAATCAATCAAAGTAAATTCTCAATTCATTATAGTTGAAATTATTACTAATCAACCAAAGTCAATTCTCAATTGATAGTAAAAACCATTTAATCATATGAAAGTTCCTAAATTAAATCAAAGTAGATTCTCAATTAAACCTGGAAACCCTAGAACTCATATAATCAATAAGCATGTAGATTCAAACACATTATGATGCAAAAATCTTTGCTTTTAATTTGATAGAGAGATGAAAGACATAGAGAGAGAACAACTTAAATTAATAATCAAAATAAACAATTGCATTAACTCAATCTAACCTTAGAATCCATAATGGAATTACAGCAGAATAGCCCTAGATGCTTAGCTCTCAATGAATGGAGTTGAATACAAGATGAAAAAAAAAGTGAGAGGAGTATGAGAGAATGAATGAAGTGAAGTCCCCTTTTTCTGCCTCACTTGGGTCTCTTTATATAGGCTTGATTGGGTTTGGACTCTAAATAGTTTGTTGATAAGATATTTTCTGTTGATATATTATATCTTTCAAATATTCATTAGATTAAATCAGTTTTAAAGAATATTTGATAGATATTAACTCAATTATCTTATATCATATATCTTCCAAATAACTAAAAGATTTAGATAATGATAAAATTATATGGAAGATATTTTCTGTTGATATTCCTAAATTAAATTCAACAACTGAATTTTATCTTTTAGATTTTCTAACTTTCCAAAATTGCACAAATACCCTGAAATTTTCTCTATTTGCACTTTAACCCCTTCTGAATTTTCCAAATAAAATCTGATTTTGGGTCTTGAATTGCCATTTGGACCAATAAAACTTATATTCTCAGCTGCACAAATAAACATTAGAACATCCAAGAATAATTTATGCGCTAAAACTCACTTTTTACGTCTCTTTATTTCCCAAACCCAACAATTCCAATCATCACAAATTCACTTAAAATAAACCATTTAAGCACAATTATCCCATCAAAAATTTAATATTAAAGCATAAATGTGGGCATAAATATGCACTCATCACCCATGCATATTTTCCAGTTGGAACTCCAAAATGTTTAATTGTGCATTTGTTAGAAGTATGACCATGCTTCATGCAATAGAAACAACAAATATCATGCACCTTATTTTTCAGAAAAGTCCCTTTTTCAACCCAAACTCTACGAGTTCTCTTAACTTTAGACTTCTTATGATGATGTAAGTTCTTGTTTTTAACATTGCATTTTCTAAAATTATTTTGAACATATGAGTTAGTCTTGGTTGCATTTGCAAGTAAGTTTTCAAGTATGTCAATATCAAACATGTGACTCTTACAAGATAAACATTAAACATGTTGTTCATTTGCATTACATTCAGACAATTCAGTTTCAAGATTACTAACTTTATTTCTTAATACTACTTCTTCATCTAATGCTTTTTCATATTTCAATTTTAATTCATGATGTTCTTTCTTAAGCTTTTTATGAGCAGCATCAAGTTTCTCATATTCATTCATCAATTCAAAGAAGGCTTTTTGTAAATCTAATTCACTAGACTCAAAGCTAGAATCACTTACTTGACTTCCATCATCTTCTGAGTCCGCCATTATACACCTCCCTAAGTTTCCTGTTCATACCCCTCCTAAGCCAAACTCCACCAAATTATGACACGTGTCCAAATCCTCTACACACAGATCTAACCATTAAGAAACTCCACGTCATTAATCCTCTGCATACCAAATAGACCAACCACATGCTGCCACATCATTCCCCTCTCCCACATCATCATCTTCTTCCCAAAAACCCTAATTCCCAAATCCAGCCCTAGTCGCCGCGGACGCGCCGTCAACTATCGCCTCCGCCGCTTTGTCCTCCACCGACGATCAACATTGTCGCGCCGCTTCGCCACTATCGCGCGACCACCCTCATTCATTCATTCATTCATTGACTACTTCTCTCACTTCATTCATTCATTCACTCACTACTTCTCACACTTTTCTTTCATCTTGTGTTCAACTCCATTCATGGAGAGCTAAGCATCTAGGACTATTCTAATGTAATTCCATTATGGATTCTGAGGTTAGATTGAGTTAATGCAATTGTTTATTTTGATTATTGATTTAAGTTGTTCTCTCTCTAAGTCTTTCATCTCTCTATCAAATTAAAAGCAAAGATTTTTGCATCATAATGTATTTAAATAAATTATAATTTTGGCAATGTGCGTAGATATATGCATGCATACACTGGTTTTGGAGACAATGGCAGCCTAAGATTCTCTACAATTTTGTGGTTGATGAAGAAGGACAAGTTAACTCCTATTCAGGACAGAAGTGGGGCACATAATTTAGTAGTTGACCATCTTAGTAGGATTGAAAAGGGAAAAGATAAAGATAACATTTTGATCTAGGATGAATTTTCCGATGAAGTCCAACTAGCATTCCTTCCACCATGAAGGAGGTAAGTACCTTCATACTTTTTCTTTGCATCCTATATATAAGGCATACATTGAGGACAATGCAAAGTTTAAGTGTGGGGTTGTGAGGAAACAATTAACTTTGTTCCCTATTTTGTTTGTTTTTTTTAAAAAAAAATGATGGCAATCCCTTTAGGGACTTCCCATCTAAAGAAGTATCAACTTAACACTAAGACTAAGAAAGGGAAGTTGAATAAGGACTTTATCTTTTCTTTAACTAAATACATTTACCTTGTTTTGTAGGTCACTAATAAGAGTGGAAAACCATAGCCAATCAACCAAAGAAGCTTGGTGAGCTAAAGGAAGCAAAGGAGGTAAAGAAAGGAAGAAAGGAAGTGTTTTTTTGATTGGAAAAGCAAAGCTGATATACAACATACGGCCAACCAAGCAAACCAGCGTTTCCACTTTCTTTTAAGGCATGTTTTCAATGTTTACCATATGGAACATGTGGCCAGCTGTATAGCTTCTCCTGCACACTTCTTATAGAGCTTCATGTACATTGCTAATATGTCTAGTAGCTTGCTAGGCACGTTTCTCTTCATCTATATAAGAGAAGCCAAATCCTTTGTAATGGTAACTTGAATTGAAGTAAAGAAATGCTGCCAATTTCAAGCTATTACTCTCAAGTTCACCTCTGCGCTTTGTTATCCAGCACCTCCTCTAGCTTCTTTCCCCTTGGGAAAGCCTACTGAGTTAGAAATCATGTATTTGATTCTGTTCTAGCCTTCATTTTCGTTTTAAGTGTGTCCTGAGCAGTTTCTAGCTCTATGTTAATCATATAAAGCAATAGCATCATGTCCAGCTTTGATCATTTGAGCCAATTAGCATTGAAAATATTGATTCCAGTAGCAAAATCTGCATAAAACATCATTTCTGGATTAATTTGATATCATCTTATTTTCATCCAGATTTGATGGTTTTCAAGCTTTGTCCAAGTTTTCCTAGTGATTTCAACTGTGTCTAAAGTAATTCCAACTCATATTCATCACAGAATATTAGTGGTTGAGTTCATCACAATCTGGTTTCAAATTCTGCATTAAAATTTAATTCTCGGTTCATTTGGTGCAAATTGTTTCTGACCAGATTTTGTGTCTCTAAATCTTGGTGCAACTTTATTTGAAGTTTCTAAACATGTTTCAAGTTGTATCAACTCAGATTAACCACTGCTTTGTGAAAATCATATGTGAGTTGATTAAAATTTCAATAAAACAGTGTTGTCACAGTTTTCCAAATTTGTCCAGATTTGTTATGTCTAAAGCTTTGCACCGTGCTTGAATCTTTGCCATGTTTTAGGCCATTTTCTATTTCCTAGCTTAATTTATGAAGCTAGATCTAGATTTAGGACATTCATAATCACTTGTTTGATCAATCCAGCTTTGCTTCCAGTATTTTCCAAACTGCTGCAGTTTTCACTAATTTTCAACATAATTTGGCAACTTTTAAGAGTGATATTGAGACTCTGTGTGCTTCTGGGTTGTTTGAACGTTTGTGCAAATACATTTGACCATTTCAAACCTGTTGTTACTGTTCAAATGGTAATTTTCCAGTCTTCGTATCAAATCACAATTTTAGTCACAAAAGCCAAATTCCCATGAAATATCAAGATGGTTGTCTTAGTTTCACAAATCTTGTTGATATGCATTCATTGGGAGGATATCATCAAGTTAACCATCTGTGTTAGTATACCCTCAACAATTTTCTTAAGTTCTCCAACTAAGTCTAACCATAAGAAAATACAGAAGAAAGATGGTGAGTAAAAAAAATTGGGAGGATATGTTTACGCACAGATGGCTAGAAAAAATATTTAAGTGTAACATTTTGGGGGAAAACTTTAGGGCGAAATTTTAAGTGAGAAAAGGTGTAAAAAATGTATTATTATTTGAAGAGGTTATAAACCCCTTTAGAAAATAACTAAAACCCCGCTATTATTGTGAGTTAGATAGTTCAACATAATTATCTTCAATCATGTGTTTGTGGGATCTTTTATATCTTCCGCAGAATAACTCCCACTAAATAACATTTTTTAGTGAAAAACAAAAAAACAAACAAATAAATTCGTCAAAAAATTATATAGAGAAATAAATAAATAATAATTTTAAACATATGATATTTTTTACATAATAAAATTTACTTAATAATTTTATATAAAAACTAGACTTTTATTAATAAAATAATAAAACTCCATTTTTAAATATTATCTTTACTTTAACTCTAGTTAGTCTTAACACAATTGTATTTACACAAGGAAAATATTTTAGAACATGACAATAAATTGAAAATTCAAAAAATACTAAAAAGTTAATATACAAAACAAAAGGAACATGCGAAAGATCAACTCCTTCCTATTTACATTGTCTGTTTTATCCAAACTCCATAATTCAATTTTTATCTTCTAAAACTAAAAATAACAAACTAAATTCATATGATTGCACCAATTCTTCTAAATTTAAAAGATACTTCTTTTATATTTATAAATTGGAATCACATAACCAATACAAAAGGATAATAAGAGAAAACAAACTAATTTAATTCATGTATAAACACAAAATAAAGAAACAAATGGTTGAGAAAAAAGAAAAAAAAAACTTGTAAAAAAAAAGTAGGAAAAATGTTGTATTTGACTCCAATATTTATAATTAATATATATATATATATATATATATATATATATATATTTGTGTGTCATCTTGTCATTGTCGATAAAATAAAAAAAAGAACTGAATTTAAATAAATAACGATTTAAAAAATAAAACGTTAAATAATTATTTTGATTTAAAAAATAATAAAATTTTAAAAACTTATTTAAAGTAAAAATAATTATTTTAGTGTAAAATCAGAAAGAAAATATATACCGTCTTTTTTTATCATAGATAAAATAAAAAAAAAACTGAATTTAAATAAGTAATGATTTAAACTAATACAATGTAAAATAATGATTTTAATTAAATAAAAAATAATTAAATTTAAACTGACACTCATGATAAAAATAAAAATACAATTATTTTAGTTTAAACTAATAATTATTTAAAAGTAAAAATAAAATTTAGACACTTACAATATACAGGTAGGTATAAATAAAACGAAACTGTTTTAAATTTATCCTTAACTAAAAAGAAAAAGGAATTTGAAGACATATTTCTCTTTGCCCTAACTAAAATATACCCTGACTCTGGTTCCCTTGCTTCAGTGTAGCTTCAATCTAACTTGCTTTTTGTCCCCAACATTTGCTTCGCATTCGTGCTCCAGTTTCAGTCTACCTTCAATGTAGTGTCAGTATACTTTCAATTCAGCTTCAATCTAGCTTCAGTCGAGTCAAGGAGCTCCAAGTCGTGCCCTTGAAATCCATTTCCCCCTATCAAAATTGCAAGTCAGTGGGACGACGACGGTGAGAGCTCATTCCTTTTCTTGATCTTTTGCCTTTCCACATTATCAATTTTTCATTCCTTAACTGCGCTTAATCCACCGTTTTTTATTGTAATTGTTTTGTTTTGGTTGGGTTTAAATTAAATGCTTGTTTGTGGGGTAGGGTTTAGTTCGCCATTTCCTTTTTGTTTTAAATGTGGGCATAGCGCTTGGATTGTTTTAAGTGTAGGTCTTGTACATTTAATTTGAAGTGGCTTTTATTCGGATTTGTATTGGCGTAGTTGTTTTCTTTTCTTGAAGATTACAGAGTTGAATAGTGTAACATCCCAAAATACAGTAATCACCATATAATAGAATTAATTACATTTAACAGTAAAACCATGCAGTCTTTACACTAAAGTTAGAGTTCATAAACCAAAAGGCTAAATTACAGAATTCCATACAGTAATTCAGAAATAATAGAAGTTCGGTACGAACGGTTTTACAAAATCAAATAGCCGAACGTTCAAAAACTAAAAAGCTAACATCTAAAAATAAACGAACACTCTAGGGCTCGGCTTTGACTTCCACTTCTACCAGGTTTTCTTCTTCAATAACGTCTTCTAGCAATGCCTCGCCTTCTGCTCACATCCACACGGATGATCATTGCAATGACAGGAGGGACGTACAAGTACGAGACAACACAAGGAAAAACGAAGGGTAAGCTT
>JAHCHA010013188.1:0-21011 GCA_027742795.1 Vigna hirtella
TATTATTTATTACAATAGATAACATTTTTTTTATTGGACTTTACATTTTTGGCCGAATTGCCTTACAACAATACTTCAGAATTTGAACTTTACAAAACAATAAATTGAACCAAACTGTTCCAAAACTAAACTTACACCGAACGATTGTACAAAAATAGAACAAATTCTATCGACCAAACGGTCCTATAGTTCAGCTTTTACTTCCACTTCTCCTGGAGCCTCTTCCAGTAGACACTCTTCCCCTTTTGCTCACATCCACAGGATGATCATTGCAACAGGAAATGACGGCCGAACAGACAATACAAATAAGATAGGAAATAGGGTAAGCTTTTGTAATTTAATTAATTCAGTAAAACATATATTTCACATAAATCTAATATAATTCAATAGTCATTCATGCAACAACCAATCATGCAATGACCGACCACTTTACTCTGACTATCCGGACTGTATGAATTCTGTGTAGCTACAACGTTTTTGCACCCGGGTGATGTAGTAGCTGGGATGCCCTCAACAGCTGTCACCCGAGGTTACTCTGTTATACCTCGCCCATTTTAACCTTATGAACTAGGACCTCCTGCCATTCTCATACATGATTTACTCCTCTCTACTTGAGAATGAGTAATCATAGAATATCAGGATAAACGCCACCTTAGCATGACCACATTCATACTCTACCATTCCATAACAAATCCTGAGATATTCCTCCCTGGAATACTCTTTCATATCCATATTATTCCATTCATATCACATGTTAAATACCATCATACTTCATCATCAATACAATCAGACTGAACACTGAAAACAAGATCCCATATTAGAAAAACAATGAAAGAAATAACTTCCATCTTAGAAGCAAGATCAAACGAGAGAATACCTTTTAGACTAATCTAACCGAACACTTAGTGTAAGACCGAGCGGTCTTTCACTTATCCATAGAACATGACCGAAAGGTCCATACTAGATAAGACTTTGGTGACACAGAAAATTTACTCGATACTCAACAGTTATGACCGAACAGTCTTTACTAGATAAAACTCTAAGAATGTACGAAAATACATATAATTAGACTTAACCTAAAATCATGAAAGCTTTTAACCGAAACCTAAGAGCTTAAACCGAACACCACAAGCTTTTAACCAAACACTACTGAGTTGGACCTAACACTCCTAGTTTTAAATATAAGTACATAATTGAGGATTATGACAAGACCGAGCACTACTGAGACCGAGCGCTTGGTTCTAGACTGAGCACTACTGAGCTTATACAGTGAAGGAATATATTCTAAATACAAATACATATAACTTATTTTCAACAAAGGATAAATATAATATTTAAGAATTTAAGTATTATTGAATACCTTAACTAAGCTGATTTAAGAAGTAAAAATAGGAAACTATACGTAGACCGAATGCTTATTTACAAGTATAATAATATAAAACCGATCGGTCATTAACTGAAATTCTCTACAGAAGAAGAATCCAGCTCAGACTGAATGTTCAAAGGAAAACCGAACGGTCAAGACTGACTTTCGGGAAATTACGGAATACTGCAAATTGAAACTCAGACTCTATCCATACCCAGTTTTCACCCTTTATCAATCATTCACCACACAGACAAGCATACAACCACATTTATAATTCTTCTCAACCAAATATATATACAGAACACCAAACACCCAAGCCAACATTCAAAACAAAGAATCATAATTAAATTAAATAAGCTTCCCTTACCTGTTAAACTTAGCCGAACGCTCACAGTTTGTATAGAATAGCTCACCACCAGAAATGTTAGAATCCTACGGGTCACGTTTTATGAAACTAAACCAAATAAAAGGCCAGAAATGTGCTCAGAATGAGATGATAAACTCATGCAACCAGAACTTGGCTTGCATGTGTCAGAAAACGAACGTTCTAAGAAGAGAAGGAACTCCCCAGGTTAAAACCAGAACTTGGTCGGTGCAAAGTGAACCCCTTGACACCAAGAAGACTCGGGCACTACCTGGATGATGATCGGATGAAAGAAAAGGTAAGAATTTGTAGAGAGAAGAATGAGATTTGTAGAGAGAAGGAGGAGGAAATGAAGAACTCAGAAGGTTGAAGAAGATGAGTGCATGCAGAAAAGTGACACAAAATTTGAAAACTTGACTTATAAAAGTGGCACTCATCTTCTTTTGTGCCACTCATCTTCTTTTGGTCATAACTTTACCGCTCAGTCCTAAGTTCTTGGTCATGACTACTCGTGTCCTGACTGCTTGGTCTTGGTCATGAAGTCTACCGTTCGGTCTGGATGTCTTCTCTTATGCAGAAATGCTTTTAAACTCTCACACAACAGAAGTCTTCTTATTCTTCAATTTGTAACATCATCAAAATCATTATCTTCAAGATACCAATGCTCCTCGTTGGTAATAGATATAAGGTACCCAATATCAGGTATTTAGCATAAGACACTTGATATGTGTTTGATTAAGCAATGATTTTTAGATCATAATTAATAAGGGTGAAGGATTATCCACGTAGAGTTGAGATTTTATCTAAAATATGTTAAACAACATGTATTTTGGATTTGAGAATATTATTTTGATAAAACAACTCTCTTGTGAAAGTATTAACATGTTCTCACGTTTTCTCGAGTCAATTCATTAAAAAATTAAATATATTATTCATATATATTTCCTATGTACACAACTCATAAAACAAGCTATTTAGTTTATCAATTTAAAATTTCATGAAATTAATATGATTGCATTGCTTAGTATAATTTAATGTTGAATTTAATTTATTGAGATATAAAAAATTAATTCATCTAATTTTTAATGAGAAATAATTACATACTTATATATTTATTTTAAATTTGTCAAGATAAATCATCAGTAGACTCATAAAAAGGAAAAAGAAAAAAAAATAGAAGTGGGGGAAAGTAGAGGGGTGAAAGTGTGCCTAGGAGCACATACGAGAAAAACCGTAAAACTATTTGTAAGTTTAGTACGGAGGAAAACCAATACAATTCTATTAAAAAGAAAAACTCCTTGATTGAGATTTTGAGTGAAGAGTCTCACTCTAAAACCATTCATTATTTTGTGTGAGGTCAAAAAAAGTTGTCATGATTAGATTTGGGAAGTCAACTTTTATATTAATAATTAATTGAATATCTTAAACTTACTCTTAAATTCACGCTGAAAAAACGTTACAAGTTTGACTAAGTATAATAACTCATTACTACCTTAATTTTATTTCTTTCTTTCAATTTAGATTTTTTAAAGATATTTTAATTGCATAAAAGTCAAGAGTTATAAATTTAATAATTAAGTTTTCTAAGATATGGTAGTAGAAATGTGCGAACATAACAATAAATTTAAGGGTTAAATATGTTTTTGGTCCCTTAACTTTTAGTAAAAATTGGAATTAGTCCCTCTTCAAAACCTTGCCTAATTTAGTCTCCAAACTTTAAAAATGTGTGAATCTAACCCTTTTAACTAAATTTTGTTAGGTTTATTTGATGTTTCAAGTGCGTTTCATGATAGCATTTGAGTTGTTTATACGGTTTGACACATTTTTGCTTCAATGTTAACTGAGAAATGCATTTGAAACATCAAATAAAGTTAACAAAATTTGGTTAAAAGGACTAAATTCACATATTTCTAAAGTTTGAGGACTAAATTAGTCCAAAGTTTTAAAGAGGGACTAATTCCAATTTTCACTGAAAGTTAAGGGATAAAAAACATATTTAACCCTAAATTTAACATCACATTAGAAAAAACATATATGCAATCTTAAAAGTGATTTGCCAATGAAAGTCACTAAAAATAAACTAAAACTATATATCATAACCAAATGTCATCATTGTTCTAGATGGATAATTATTAGTCTTCTAATCATTAGTTATATATTTCTCGTTTTTAAACTATTTTTAACAGTCATATTTTATCTCTAAGATAAATATATACATTTATTTCGTCTATTCATACTTTATAAAAATTATATGAAACATCATGGTACGTTGAAATTATATAATAGTTTATTATAGAATTTCATTTACCTATTACATGTGTCATTTGTTAAAAATATACTTCATTACTTTTATAAAATATAGGAACAAAATAAATAAAAATTTAATTTAAGGACGAAAAAAAAATAGTGACAAAAAATATATTTAATTTAAACATAAAATAGAAATAATTTATAAATTAATGAATTATTTTATAGTTAAGCCTATTATTTTGGAAATCTTGATTTATAGATGATTATGTTGGGTTTATATCAAGAAAAAGGTTGACTGGGGAGATACAACATCAATGAGACTTAAGTCCAACCATTTAAGGGATTCACACTATTCTCTATCCAAAACATTAAGGCAATGATTTTTTATTTTTATATAATGCTCTACTTTCTCATTTCTATCTAATGTGAGACTTAGACTCACGGTTCACTAGGGAGATTCAACATCAATGAAACCATAACCTAACCACTTAAGGGATTGATATCATTCTCTACCCAAAATCTTAAGAGAATGGGTTCATAAATCTAGTTTATATAATGATTTACTTTCTCATTTTTATTTAATATAGGACTTAGACTTGCTTGAAATTCTAACCAATTATATACATACAACTAGTATAATATATATTTTTAAGAGGTACAATAAAGACTAAAATTAGAGAAAGTAGTATCATGTCATAAACATATACTTATTTATTAATATAGATTGGTAATCATCCCCAAATACAAACATGTTTATGTAAACAATTCTTTAATTTACAATTGAATGAAAAACACACACAGGATCTTGAATTTTCATAATACTCACTATTCTCTCATACACAGCGGAAAAGAACTTACCTGGATCCATTGTATAGTTTCTTCCTGTCAATGTTCTCCCTTCTCTTACTCCTCTTTAATACTTTCTTGATGATATAGAAATTATGAGGGATGTCACAGTTTCTTTTCCTTTCAGAGAACCTAACCTTTCTTTCTCTCTTTTCATAAACTTAACCTGTCAACCGTAGTAAAACTTTTTTCCCTCTTTTATGATATTTAATCAATTTAATAAAATACCAAAATGCCCTTTTTGAAGTGAGAAGAGAGAGATTAATTTTAATAACTCTAAAATAATCCCTATAACTTTAATACATTATATTCTAATAATCATCACATTAGAATCTATACATCAAAGTTATACTTTAAATTACATGAACCAATCTTAAATATTAATATAATTTAACATTCTCCCACTTGGTTCATGTGATGACTTGAAGATCTAAAACTAAACTTTAAGTGTGCACCATTCATTAGAATTATCAAGTCATCATCCTTATATGAATTGAAATGATCGAATCATGGCGGGCAAAAGTCATGAACGACAAGATTCCTTCCATGTATCACATAATCAAACCAACTCAACATAACTTTAATCAATCTTTTAACTTTCACGTCTCAAAGAGATATAACATGTTACCACAATCAATAATACATGTATATAACTTAATGTGGATAACAATAGAATAAAGAGAAACATAACTTTAATTGAATTCACAAGTGTCATGACAGTACAAGCATATAACTATACATATCCATATAGATAGATAACATCATTATGTTAATATTGACTTATCCATAATGCCCATACTTTCAACATGGCCAATAAAAGTTTTGGGCGGTAGTCCTTTAGTTAACGGATCTGCTATCATCAAATCCGTACCAATATGCTCAATCAACACTCTATGTTTCTGCACTTCTTCTTTAACCGACAAGTATTTCAAATCCATGTGCTTAGCACCCTTTGAGTACTTGTCATTTTTAGAGAAGAAGACGGCTGCGGAATTATCACAATAAATCCTTATCGGCCTAGCAATACTGTCAATAATGCCAAGCCTCGATACAAAGTTCCGCAACCACAAAGCATGACTGATTGTTTTGCACTTTTCCAAGAAATTGCTCCTCCAGCTAATAGATAAACATAACCAAATGTGGATTTTCTTGAATCCACACATCCAGCATAGTCTGAATCCGAGTAGCCAACCATCTCAAGATTATCTGACCTTCTGTAGGTGAGCATGTATTCTTTGGTACCTTGTAAATACCTAAGAACTTTCTTTGCAGCTTTCCAGTGATCCATTCCGGGATTACTTTGATATCCGCCTAACATTCAAACAGCAAAACTGATATCTGGCCGAGTACAAGTTTAAGCATACATCAAACTCCCAACCACTAACGCATAAGGAATAGACTCCATGGCCTTTCATTTCAAATCATTCTTGGGACATTGCATTTGACTAAACTTGTCTCCTTTTTGAATTGGAACTATTCCAGGAGAACATTTTTCCATTTTGAATCTCTCTAACACTTTGTTAATATAGCCTTTTTGAGACAAACTTAACAATCCTTGTGATCTATCACAGAATATTTCTATTCTTATCACATAAGATGTCTCATTCATATCTTTCATTTCAAAGTTGCTAGAGAGAAACTTCTTTACCTCATGTAACATACCAACATCATTAGCAGCAAGAAGAATGTCGTCAACATATAGAACCAATATAACAAACTTACTCCCACTGACCTTCATATATATACACCGGTCAACGGTGTTCTCTACAAAACCATATGAAGTTATGGTATCATTAAATTTTAGATACCATTGTCGGGAAGCTTATTTCAGTCCATATATTGATTTCTTCAATTTACACACCAAATTTTCTTTTCCTGTTATTGTGAAACCTTCTGGTTGATCCATATAAACTTCCTCTTCTAAGTCACCATTCAGAAAAGCGGTTTTTACATTCATTTGGTGAAGCTCTAAATCATAATGAGCCACTAAAGCCAAAACAATTCTCAAAGAGTCCTTCTTAGAAACAGGAGAGAAGGTCTCTTTGTAGTCAATGCCATCTTTTTGAGTGAAACCTTTGGCGACTAATCTAGCTTTATACCTTTCAATCTAGATCCCATACTTTATTGTCATCCATTGATTTCAATTCTTCTTTCATAGCATTCAACCAATTCTCTGAATTATTACTTTCCATGGCTTGTCTGAAAGAGACTGGATCCTCATCAATGCTTAAGTCACATTCATGTTCAACAGAGTAAACCACATAATCATTCGAAATAGTAGGTCTTTTCTCCCTTACAGACCTTCTTAATCTTGCTTCTTGTGGTTCCTCTATCAAATTCTCATTTATGACTTGCTCATTGTCAATTGGCTCAACATATATATGTTCATTTGATGGGATTGGGACATTAACTTGTTGTCTCTGCTTGTTATGTGACTGTGATACAACAAGAGGGATAACAACTTCAGAAGAGACATTAGATGTAGAAACACTATCAGTATGCTCTTGAATATCCACTATTCGTGATTCCTCACTCCCACTAAATTGACCATTTTCAATGAACCGAGCATTTCCAGACTCAACTATTCTGGTACTATGGTTAGGGCAATAAAATCTATATCCCTTTGATTTTTCAAGATAACCGATGAAGTAACCACTAATGGTTCTTGCATCAAGCTTCTTTTCATGTGGATTATATAACCTTACCTCTGCCAGACAACCCCAAACATGAAGATGTCTCAAACTGGGTTTCCTTCCAGTCCATAGTTCATAAGGAGTTTTAGAAACTGCTTTGCTAGGAACCCTGTTAACCAGATATACAGCAGTCTTTAATGAATACATCCGCAAAGATAAAGGAATATTACTATGACTTAACATACTCCTAACCATATCCATAAGAGTACGATTCCGCCTTTCTGCTACATCATTTTGTTGTGGTGTATCGGGCATTGTATACTGTGCACAAATACCCCGACTTTCAAGAAACTTTGTAAATGGACTTGGACATTGTCCATTCTCATCAGTTTTACCATAATATTCACCACCTCTATCAGATCTCACCAATTTTACTTTTCTATCTAATTGTCTTTCCACCTCATTTATGAACACCTCAAAGGCATTCACTGATTGATATTTTTCATGTAATAGATATATATAACAATAACGTGAGAAATCATCAATAAAGGAGATAAAATATTTTTCACCACTCCAGGATTTAATGTCAAAAGGACCACAAATATTAGTGTATATTAACTCAAGAAGTTGACTACTTCTTGTGGCGGGATATTTTGATATGTGTTTTGTTTGTTTATCCTTAATACAATCAATACATACATCCAAGTCATCAAAATCCAATTGAGGTAAAATTTCATTTTTAACTAACCTCAACATCCTTTCTTTAGATATGTGACCTAATCTTTTATGCCATAAGAAAGTAGAACATTCTTTTCCTGCACCACAATTTCTATCAACAACATGTTCAACATTAAACAAGGATTCAGAAAAATTAACATCAAGATTTAAACGATATAAACCACCCAATAATGTACCAGAACCATAATAGTACGAAAGTTTATACAAATGAAAAATACCATTTTCAATCTTAAAGTTAAAACCTAAATAATCCAACTTTGCAACAGAAATTAAATTCCTAGCACAACTAGGAACATAGAGACACTTTTCAAGATTCAGACAATAACCAGTGTCTAAAATCAATCTGTAAGTCCCAATTCCTTATATCCGTGCCTTCATTCTGTTCCCCATATATAAATACTTTTCAGTTCCTTTTATGGGCTGGATTGAAAGGAATCCCTGCATAATATTAGAAACATGAGGGGTAGCTCCAAAATCCAACCACCAGGTATTATTAGGCACTTCAATTATATTTGCTTCAAAACTTACAAAAGCATAAAAAGTACCTTTCTTTTCGAACCAAGATTTTCTTTTCGGACAATCTTTCTTGAAGTGACCTACTTTCTTACAAAAGAAACATTTCTGGTCCTTCTGGATATTGCCCTTATTCACTTTCATTGGGGCTTTGTCCTTCTTGTTCTTCTTTCCTGATTTAGCTTAACTGAAGCTAGCACCTTCATGAGTTGTGAGATGGATAGAATGATCTTTCATTTTCTTCAATATCCCTTCCTCTTGTACCAACATGGCTTTGATTTCTTGAAAGTTCCATTTATCCTTAAGAGTGTTATAGTTCACTTGGAACTGGCCAAATTCAGGAAGAAGAGAGTTCATGATAAATTGTACCAGAAAAGACTCATTCACCTCCATTCCCATTGACTTTAATCTTGCTGCTATATTAGCCATTCCAGTTACATGGTCATGTATGGGATGTGACCAGTCAAACTTTTTGGTAGTCAGCTCACTCATAAGAGTTCCTACAATAGACTTGTCAGTTATGTCTGATTGTGAGTACTCCTTGATCAGTTTCATGAATTCCTTTGCGTTTTCTGTTTTGGGCATAGAAGGCTTTACATTCTCTGCCATAGACATGCGCATCAAGTTTAGTGACAGCCTGTTAGACCTATGCCAAGCCTCATAAAGAGACTTCTCATCACTTGTACTAGTCTCTATAATGGCTGCGGGCATTTCATCCATCATAATTGCCATGTCTAAGTCTAACACACCCAGTTGGAACTAGATTTGTTCTGACCAATTAGCATAATTGAGCCCATTAAACTTGACCACATTGTTGCTCAAACCTGATAAATTCATGTAAGCTGGAAATAATACACAAGCTCATACATTAATGCTTTGATAAAATTAATGGATTCAAACAAATTACTACACTAGTCATACATTCAAGTTCACCTTTGGGTGACACTTAAACTGATAGGTAATCATTTAAGTCATTCATTTAAGTTCACCTTTGGGTGATTTTTAAACTCACAAATTCCATATACACTTTAATAAACAATCAATCATACTTAAGTCTATATGTATGTTATCTTTGGATATAAAAACATATTTACTAAGTACATGAAATGTCTCACTTTAATGTCATAAATTCTAAACAATGGTTCACCTTTGGGTAATCCATAACATCCTTATATCAATGACTAATAACTATATATATATATATATATATATATATATATATTCATAATTTAACATTCTTTATATTATAAATAATTTTCACAATAACATGAGCAATTTAAAAGAACAACGAAATTGCTAAACCTTTTAATTTTGATTAGAATTACAACTCATCTGAAATTCAACTTAATTGAATTTCCTGGATCCAAGATTAATAAACAAAAAATTATACTATGCATGTGAGTAAATACACTTTTTTCAAATTAAAAGCATTCGAAATTATGAAACTTTTAATTCACATTTAATTCACATTTAATTCACATTTAATTTCCATTCAGTAACAGTAACCATGTTTAGAATATAATAATATAACCTGCAACAGTAAATTGCTTTACTGTGAGAACAAGTGCCGCAACAGTAAAGTTGCTTTAGGGTAACAACCAAATTAAAAGATTTATATGCGGCTTCAAGGGTTAAATTCAAGGGATTGAATTTTCTTTCATGCAGGATTTAATTTGGTTACTGCGCATGAAATTTCAATTTTGGCATAAAGCAACTTTAATGAACTTTAATGTTATGCACAGATCAAAATCACATTAATGTGATAATCAAATAACTTGCTGCTTCCAGAATGAAATTCACGTTACAGTGAATTAATTTTCTTTCATCAATAAAACAATTGATATCATAAAATTGAAATTCACGTTACTCCTTCTAATTTCCTTTGATGCCAATAAAAAAAAATTAAACATCTGAAAATTTAAAATCCCTAAATTTTATAATTCAAGAAATTAGGGTTTCAAAAATTGAGAAAATTACCATTCATGGAGAATCATAAAATTCAGAACCTGGCTCTGATACCACTTGTAAACAATTCTTTAATTTACAATTGAATGAAAAACACACACATGATCTTGATTTTTATTATACTCACTATTCTCTCATACACAGTGGAAGCTTACGTGAATCCATTGTATAGTTTCTTCCTGTCAATGTTCTCTCTTCTCTTACTCCTCTTTAATGCTTTCTTGATGATATAGAAATTCTGAGGGATGTCACAGTTTCTTTTCTTTCTAGAGAACCTAACCTTTCTTTCTCTCTTTTCAGAAACTTAACTTGTCAACCGTAGTAAAACTTTTTTCCCTCTTTTATGATATTTAATCAATTTAATAAAATACCAAAATGCTCTTTTTGAAGTGAGAAGAGAGAGATTAATTTTAATAACTCTAAAATAATCCTTATAACTTTAATACATTATATTCTAATAATCATCACATTAGAATCTGTACATCAAAGTTATACTTTAAATTACATGAACCAATCTTAAATATTAATATAATTTAACAATTTATTCGTGACAAGCGCATACACACGTGTGAGTTTTCATATTACAATAAGCCATAACACATCATGGAGAGCAAATTGACCAAAAATCCCTATTTGTATTACATTGCTTCTTTGACCATGCTTTGATCTTCATACACGTGCAAGACCTATCTTCACAAACCACTCTTGATTTGTAGTAAGGTAAAATCATTTTGCATTCCTTATTCTTATGACATTCACCATTAAACTCCCATTGTTGATATGCTTCTCGAACCATATCTTGCAAATCAATATATATAATAATTTCATATATTTGTTTTCTTAAAATCAAACAAGATTGTGAGGAAAATACCATTGGAAGCTATTAAAGCAAGAAGGATTGCTACAAAAAACTATTTTGACCAATGCCATATCCTTCTTTTAGTGTGGTGCTTGCTAGGTATAGTTTTGAGCAATGGTTTTATTGTTTACATGGATTTAGTTTATGCCTTCCACCACATTTATAGTAGCCCATGTTCTTAAAAATGAAACTTATATTGTGCTTGGGCTTTTGTGGTGTTTACTTTAAAACAAAATTACTTATTTTAATAAAATATGTTGAATTTAGTTTATCAAATAGTCCAAAAGAAACTACCAACATATTTTACAATCTCAAATAGTCAAGAAACGAGTGCAGCAACGTCCAATCAACCATACCATTAGTTCATGCATACAAGACAACAACTTAAGTATTAATCAGACCAAAACATGACAATACAACAACAATAATTATTCAGACCATTAAATCATGAATACGAGAAAGCAACATAAGTGTTAATCAATCCAAACCACATTAGTACAAAAGCGTAAATTAATCAACAATTCTCGACATGTTCAATACAACAAAATATCAGTTTAAAATAGTCATAATAGCATGCCCAAGAAGGTTTAAGAACCCACAATTACATTCTGCCAAGGTCTATATCATAATCTGTGAAAACATTTATCAAAAAACTCAAGTAGTTACATTTCCAGCTACTAACTATACACTCACAATCCATGCTTCATATACATACATAATGCTCACAGACTCACAACTAAGTAGTCTAATCACCTAGCAATACAGCTATTCATAAACACCACCACTCATTTGAATAATATGCATTTAACTGAAAGAGGTAGTGACAGCTAGTAATATATAAAATTTTCCTAAAGCAGTCACAAAAAGTCTAGTTTAAACAAGTTATCCGACACTACAACCATAACCCCAATTCACGTAACATGCAGAGGGTACATTCCCTTAAAAAACAGTCACATCACAAATTTCTCACTTCCTTAAACCATTAAAAAACAAACTGGAAGCACAAGAATTAATGAATTCAAGCTCGAAGCATCCAGACTACATTCCCTTAGCTTTAACTATATTTACAGTCCAATGAACATGCATATAACAATCATTAGGAGTGGACAAATCAAACTGAAATGCACTACACTACTAAAAACTGTATTAAACTAAAAATTAGTTTGTCTAAACTGAACTGCACTAAAAAATAGTTCAGATAAACTGAACTGAACTATTTTTTTTTTATCAAACTGTACTGAACTGAACTATACTAAAGTGTACTAAACTACAATATAAACTGAATTGAACTACTAACTATACTAATTTTGATTGAATTATACTAATTTTAACCAAGAACTGCACTAACTATACAACACTAAAAATTACAGCACTAACTAGTAAAATTGCATTAATAAAACTGCACTAGCTCTAAAATCTGATTTTAACACTATCTAAACAAATTAATTTAGAAAGCTTAAAAACAATACAAACAATTACTATGCAAATATTCACTATGCAAATATTCACTATGCAAAGATAAAATTTAAAACTAATCTACTAACTATTAATTAGAATGAAGGCCAATGTCTGCTTTCCATCAACTACATCTTTGAGTCTTAGTTTGAGATCACTGCCACTATCAATCAAAGGCTTGCTCTCAAACTCATCATCTTCAAATTCCATGGAATTAACACAGAAGCAGAAGCAGGTGTTTGAATAAGAATGAGACAACTTGTCAAACATTCAACCAAGTTTCCCTATTTCAACTTTTTTTATTATCAGTCACACACTCAAATATGGACTCAACCGATTGCTCACAAAATACAAAACTTATAGCTTGTTATGATCCCCTATAAAGGAGGCAAAAAACAAATGAACCAAAGTGCACAGAACCCAACGAATTGCTATCTCCTTCTGTTTTCTTGTCCCCAACCTGTGATGGAGTGAAAAGTAAAGTGGGAGTTACAGACGTGAACAGATCATACTGGATGACAATTTCTAGTTAGATAAAAATCATCAAAGTTATTAGGAAAAAACAAGAATACATTGTTTTTTCTTAAGGAAAAATTACATAAAGATAACTTTCAACAATTAAAAGAGATACAACTTCGTATTTGATGGCATGTTTCTAAAGGTATTTGATAGGAAATTCAAGTGACAAAAACATATAGAGCAAAGCAAAGTTACAGGAAGAAGGAAAAATATTTATTGTGCTTTTCATAACAAAAATTGCATAAATCTTTAAATACCAATAATCACTAGATATATGAAATAATATAGCCAACAATATGTAAGACCCTAGGGAAATGTGGTAATTAGGAAATAATATGGTTATGAGACTTGAACATTATTATTGGTAATTGTTGTTGGATTATTTGATGTTTTTCTACAATTATAATTATTATGTTATTATTTAATGTTATTATTAATTAAGTAGAACACATGGTTGGTATGTTGTTGTCATGATGATTTGTGTTATGTGTTGTTACCAATATGATGTGTTGGATTGATGGTAGAAGGGCGATTTGAGATTGAATAGGTGTGGGCCAAATTTTAGAAAGAAAGAGAGTTAAAGTAAACTTTTGAGTTTAATTTGTATTTTGGGACCCAAGGGCAAAAGAGTCTTATACCCTAATTAAGTGGTGTGGACATTAAGTCAGGGGGTGTAGAAAGAAAAGGAATAAAAGTAAAATTTGAAATGAAATAGAAAGATTATGTGAATCTTTGCGATATTTGGTGGTTATTGATATTTTAAATATTAGATAAAATAAAATAAGAAAGAAAATCTTTGTGGTTTTATAGATTAAATGAGAGATATTATTTTAATTAAAAAGATTAGAATAGAAAAAGATAAAAAGGAGAAGAGTAAAAGGGGGTTGCATATTACTACCCTAAAATCCAAAAACGAAAATTTGAGAGTTAAGGGAGAGAAGAGACGTTTCTAGGAGAGAAAAGACGTTTCTAGGAGAGAATAGACGTTTCTAGGAGAGAAGAGAAAGAGCTACTGAAAACCCTAGTCTAAGGGAAGACTTGTGGTATATTTTAAGTTAGATAAAGCCTAGGAATTAGCCAAGGTATGAGAATAAGTGAGTAAGTCAGTAAGTTGAATATACCGTTATTTGTGATGCAATTATGATACTAAATCAACTCTTTTTGACTTAGAAGCTTGCTTGAACTCAAGTTTTTAGTTTAGTTTTGTGAATAAGTGAATATATGGTATACTTCATGATTTTATCACTAAATTCCCTTGATATCTCTTGATACTTCATGATCTATTTAAGGACTTGCACGACCTAGGGTTGGTATCTCTTGATGGCTTGAGCACAAAAACACATGTTTCACCCCTTTGGAGGCAGATTTGGGGATGCAAGAGCTCTCCTCTTCAGTTTCTAGGGTTTTTTCTATCTCTTTCATTACATTGTTCATCTAGTGTCTCCATGATAATGGAGAACTAAATTCATTTGTTGTTGGGGAAGATGTAACCTCTAAACTCTCATGTTTTTGAATTGATTCTTATTTATATATGTTTCTTTCACTAATTGTTAGGGTTATTCTTCTTTGCTCAATGCTTGTTATTTTTAACTCATTCACGACATGATATTTGATTTGTCTAAGTATCGACAAATATCTTACAATTCATGATCTGGGGAATTTCTCCTAAGGGAACTACTGCCTAAACATAGGGATAGAACGCTCGGTTGTCTTAAGCTTCCGTTCGTAATCCATAATTAATTATTAAGGATGCAAGACATTGTGGTCTAGTAATTGAGGATAGGCTTCTTTCGCCGAGAGCTCGGATTCTAAGTAACTTAGAAAGTGACATTGACATTTAATAAAGAAGAAGAATTCTTATATGCATAAGAGTGATTAGGTGAAATCTAAACCCCAACAACATTATCATCTCATATTATCAACTTCATCAATTCATTCTAGTGTTTAGCCTCAATTGATCAATTTGCATTCATATTTACTTTTGTTGCATTTGCATTTGAAAACCAACAAAATATCTTTTCCGTCTTAATTAGTTAAGTAATTACACAGTTGTTTAGTGTCGTGAGTCTCTTGGAAAACGATACTTGGTCTTACCATTTATTATTACTTGAGACGATTCGGTACACTTGACGAGGTCTTAACAAGTTTTTGGCGCCGTTGTCGGGGACTCGTGGTTTAAACTGTACTTTTGTGTGATTTTTAACTAGTTAGACTTTATCTTTACTTTTTCTGTTTTTGATTTGATTTTTTTTTTGGGCTGATTGGGTGCTCTAGTGCAGTGTTCTTTAGTATCTGCAGGATAAAATCCGAAAATTTGTACTAGGAGCACAAGATCATCAGAATCTTTCTTTTTAGGTCTGGAAGTAAAGAAGACTGCCAATAGTAGATGAAGAAGGCAAATAATAAAGAGAAGCTAGTTCACCAGTGAGATACAAGAACAGGTTATAGGTGATTAAAGCTATTGAGATTGAGGATCCTTATTCAAGGAGAGTAAAGATGGTGACTAGGAAATTGTTGAAGTTATGTTGGTGTGATGAAAGAGAGAAAAGCACCAACATCAAAAATCTGGATTGTGCTTAATGGTGTCAGGCTCGTGACGTTAAACAAACGCTTATTGGGAGGCAACCCAGTTTCTAACTTTTTCTTTTTAATTGATTATTTGTGTGGTTTGGATTTGATTTTCTTTTGCAGTAATGACAACATCTACTGATGGATGATGGACAACATCTACTGAGGGATGCTAGGAGGACTCATATGATAACATTTATTAATGGATGCTAGGATGATTTAGATGTTAACATCTACTGATGGATGCTGCTACGAAGAGGAGCATCTACTGATGAATGCTACTAGATTAAAGCATCTACTGATGGATGCTATGATGATGAAGATTAAAATGAGAGCATCTACTGATGGATGCTACTAGATTGAGCATCTACTGATGGATGCTATGCTGCTAGACATCTATTGATGGATGTTACTAACAACATCTACTGATTGATGCTACTAGATCAGGATTTATTTTGTTTTATTTTTTATGCTTATTTGAATTTTGTTTATTTTGTTTTTGTTTTAGCTTGCTTATGTACTTGATTTAATGAATTCTGCTGCAATGATTTGGTATGATGTGATAAACTGTTGTTTGTGATGACTAATATTCTTTTGTTTGCTCTATTGTTCTATGATGCATGTTGAGTTAATGATTGGTGAGGCTTTTAAGCATAGATGGTGGTTGCTTATAGTTTTGTTAAAAACTGATGCATGATTTCAATTGTGATTAATATGCTGGGCAGGATGTTTATCAAATTGTGGAACTTGAGTTAACTTGTGAGAGGTTAGACTCTAGATTCTTTGATTGATTGAATGTTATTGCTTCAGAAGCATGGTTGATTTTGCCTAAGTTTCTATGATTAAACCTCTTGCTTGCTTGTTACACATGATCAAGGCCATTTGTTCTTCTCCCACATAAGTCAATGCCAATATGTGAACCCAATAAAGAACAATGTTTTTTCTATCCTTTGAACCTTGAGCCTAAATTTGAAATTTGAAAAAACCTTTTTGAAATCCTTGCCTTGAGTTGAGTTGAGTATGTTTATATGGTAATGGAGAATGGTTCAAGTTTGGGGTTGTAGAAAACCGGAAAGAACTTTGTGAAAATCTTTAAAGAGCATTGAGCAAAAGAAAAAGCAAAAGAAAAAGAAAAGAGAAGCAAAGAAAGAAAAGAAAAGGTTAAGCTCAATGAGAGGAAAGATGGGAATGAGTTGAAGATTGATTTCTCACATAAAAGGAGAAAGAGAGATTATTGTTAATGTAAATAAATGAATTATGCACTCTCTTAACTCAAGGAATTTTGTAGTCTAGAAAAACCAATTTTCTTCTTAGCCCGGCCATGTTACAAGCCTTGAAAAGCCCTTGTGATGATAACTTGCTTGTGAGTGTGTTTGATGTTATTTAAATGAAAGGCAAAGTTGATTCATGCTACATTGTGATGGTAGAGTGTAAGAGTGTCACCTCACTATACACCTTTGAGCTTGAGTGAAACACTATCCTGCGTGAGGAATTGTTCCATGCGTCATTATATCTTGACTGATCTTTTTATGAAGAGCATACATGAGTCATTTACTTGTCTAAGAAGAGAATGCTTTTTTATGTGCTTGACCATTGTAGTATGATTATTTTGTTTAAAGCCAAGTTACATTTTGCTTGAGGACAAGCAAAGTTTCAAGTTCGGGGTTGTGATAACGGTTGAATATACCGTTATTTGTAATGCAATTTTGATACTAAATCAACCCTTTTTGACTTAGAAGCTTGCTTGAACTCGTGTTTTTAGTTTAGTTTTGTGAATAAGTGCGTAGAGGGTATACTTGATGATTTTATCACTAAATTGCCTTGATTTTGTAGGTTATTGGAATGATTTGAAAGAGGAGTTAAAGTACCAAGGAGTTGGAATGCAGAAAAGGAGAAAAAGACGCAGTGCAAAAAAGTCAAGCTGAAGTTGAGGGCCCCCTCAGGGGTCTTGAGTGCCAAACAGTCAAGGCTGAGCGCTAGCCAGGGGCTCTGAGCGCCAGTTTCATGTATCGCACATTTCCTGGGCGCCCTTCCAAGGGCGCTGAGCGCCAGTTTTCTCGCAGTTTCACCTGCTTGCCCACACATAGGGCGCTGAGCACCAGCGACCTTGGCCCATGATACAATTTTGATCTATTTAAGGACTTGCACGACCTAGGGTTGGTATCTCTTGATGGCTTGAACACAAAAACACACGTTTCTCCCATTTGGAGGCAGATTTGGGGATACGAGAGCTCTCCTCTTCAGTGTCTAGGGTTTTTCTATCTCTTTCATTCCATTGTTCATCTAGTGTCTCCATGATAATGGAGAACTAAATTCATTTGTTGGTTGGGAAGATGTAACCTCTAAACTCTCATGTATTTGAATCGCTTCTTATTTATATATGCTTCTTTAATTAATTTTTAGGTTTATTCTTCTTTGCTTAATGCTTGTTATTTTTAACTCATTCACGACATGATATTTGATTTTTCTGAGTATCGACAGATATCTTACAATTCATGATCTGGAGAATTTCTCCCAAGGGAACTACTGCCTAAACATAGGGATAGAACGCTTAGTTGTCTTAAGCTTCCGTTCGTAATGCATAATTAATTATTAGGGATGCAAGACATTGTGGTCTAGTAATTGAGGATAGGCTTCTTTCGCCGAGACATTTGGGTTCTAAGTAATTTAGAAAGTGACATTGACATTTAATAAAGAAGAAGAATTCTTATATGCATGAGAGTGCTTAGGTGAAATCTAAACCCCAACAACATTATCATCTCATATTATCAACTTCATCCATTCATTCTAGTGTTTAGCCTCAATTGATCAATTTGCATTCATATTTACTTTTGTTGCATTTGCATTTGAAAACCAACAAAATATCTTTTTCATCTTAATTAGTTAAGTAATTACACAATTGTTTAGTGTCGTGAGTCTCTTGGGAAACGATACTTGGTCTTACCATTTATTATTACTTGCTACGATTTGGTACATTTGCCGAGGTCTTAACATTGGACTATCTCAACAAAGGGTTTGATGTTAAGGGCGGAACAGCCTAAACAAAAAGAGGAAAGTATTTCCTCATATAACAAAATCTGCAATGGTGTTTTCATCGTTGCGAAGTCGTTCACTTTTGGATTGAGCTGATTTTTGGACATTGGGTTCCAGACATATGGTTCTTCATTTTGAACGTTTGGATCGTCAGTCGGAGGTCTAGTTTGGGAGAAAACAATCTCGCATCAGCAGCTTTATTTTGGAGAAGTAGAACGTGATGAGAATCAGAGAATGAGTTCAGAAATTATGTTTAAAGTCAGGTTTGATTTGTGGATGAGATTAAAGCATGAATGTGTGTTGGGATGTACCTTAGTATGTGATTGATGAGCATGAGAGTGGAGGATAAAGTCTACTTGTTGTACCTAGTAAATCCTGGTGCTATTTGCGGATATGTGCTTCCTTTTGACTTGTGTGCATTGGAGGTTATTCGCGTATTGAGCCTTCCTTGTGTGGGGGTGAAGGTGTCTTCCTTGTCCTTGTGTGGCAGGATTACATGTTCATTGCTAGATTGCGGGCCTACTCGAATGTATATGTATGGGGAATTTACAGATGGACTGTATGGGGAATCTACAGTCGGTGAGGTAGGGTACAAGAGTGTGACTGATTCTTTCCATTGTGGTGTCTATGGTATGGTGATGCTCATGGTGTTTTCATGTAAGCGATGTTACTATAAGAGTATAGTAAGTAGTCAGCATAGGTGCTAAGGAGTGGATAGATCAAGAGTCTATGTGTAAGATGTTATTGACTACATCAAGGGTTGGAGATCGAGGATCGAGGATCGAGGATCGATGATCGAGTAATTTGTTTGATTGATTTGTTATGTTAACGGATTAAGAATCTTATTGTTATTACTATTATGTATGAGGTGTTTGATTATTGTTCATTTAATTAATATGTTTATATCATATTATTATGATTGTTTTATCGGTAGCTTACCCATACATGTTTGTTTGTGTGCATGTGAATGCGATGATCGTATAATGTGTGATGTTATACGTGAGTAGATGATGTTGCAGATGGTGTGAGGCATGATAGATTCAGGAGATAACGGGAACAAACTCAGGATTTTATTTATAGTTATTACTTTTAAACTTGAGACAATATAATTGAAGTCATTTTATTTCTTTCGTTATTCTCATTGAACAAATGCTTTGGAACTATTATGTTTATGCACATTTAAATGTTAAATTGTAAAAAATACATTTTCGATGTTAAAGTTTGAAACTTTTATGGGTTTTTAAACCGAAATTTGGACCATTACACAATACATATGTTCCAATAACATAAAATAGTCTGCAAGTTATCTATTCATTTTTCACAAAAGTGTGATAGACACTAATGATTCCCGTGACTGTAACATCCCGATTATATAATAACGAATATTATATAATAAAGACGTCAGCATTCAAATATAGAGAACAGTCAGAATATGACGTCTAATTTAAGTGCGAAATTACAGTCATCCAAATAAAAGGAGTGAAAATTTAAACTTAAACAGTTGAAAGGATTGATCACTACGAGTGTTCAATCAGGAAATTTCTAAGAAGACTACTCCGCAACATCAACAACCTCCAGCTCTTGCTCCAAGGGGATCTCCTCGACAACGTCTGCTCTCATCCAAGTGGATGATCATCGCCAACGAAACATACCCAAACGGCACACAACATAAACAATGCAAGGGTGAGCTAGATATAAAAAGCATGTTATACATATATCACAGTTAATTCATGTCATCATACATAGATACATATAAAGGAACAATTAAAACATGCTCGTTAAACCACAACTCACACATCTTTACGCTTGCATAGTTCTGCTGGCACTCCCCAACACTATGCAAGGTAAATCCACGACACACGACTCATCTTTACACTCGCATAGTCTGCTGGCACTCCCCAA
>JAHCHA010013188.1:21021-69815 GCA_027742795.1 Vigna hirtella
TAGTCTGCTGGCACTCCCCAACACTATGCAAGGTAAATCCACACACAATTTGTAGAATACTATTTGGACCAGCACTATTCACCGAACACTGTTAGGCAACGCACTGAACGAACGCTATGTTCCAAAATGTCGAACACTATAAAATGAACGTTAATTACCAACCACGCCGAACACTCTTTGACTGACGCTATCCAATCTAACAGAATCAGACCGAACGCTAAAACCGAACACCTGGATTGAATATAATTAGGCCGAACGCTAAAACCTAACATCATATTGGATTCAACACTATTTGACCGAACGTTAAAACCGAACACCATATTCAATTAAACACTATTGGGCCGAACGCTATGATCGAGTACTTAGGCCGAACGTTAAACCATCGAACACCATATTGAATTAAACACTGTTTGAACGAGCGCTCCAATATCAAACTTCATCAAGACCGAACGCTGCGTAGACGAGTAAACATCATCAAGAACGACCGTTCCATGTGAACGATCATTAACCAGAAAACATCACCAAGATCGAACGCTCACTATTGACGATCACTAACTGAAACTTTAACAAGACCGAACGTTCACTAACACATCAAACAATTTAGATTGAAGCCTGAGACTAACTTGTCAAGATCTACACCAAAACCGAACGTTTACAATCTAAATCTCAGAATACCTGATCCAGGTCGAACGCTATAAATCAATAATCATATAACAATATCGAACGCTCATGATTCAAATTAAGACTATCCAATTAAAACATAACGCTCAAGATTGCTACCCGAGAATACTAAGTTAAGAACGAACGCTCACACCAAGGCCGATCGTTTAAGATTTCAACTTAGAATATCCAATTATGACCGAACGCTCACAATTACAAATATTCAAGAACGAACGCTTATGATCCAAACTGAAGACTATCAAATTAAGACCGAACGATTAATATTCAACCTAAGAATCCAAATTAACACCGAACGCCCACAAGCTAAACCTGAGAGTACCTTATCAAAATCGAACGCTTATAATTGCTAATACAGAACCCAGACCGAACGCTAAATATCAGTTTCTGAGAATACCAATTGAAAGACGAACGCCTACGATCACTATTTCACGAAGACCGAAAACTCAAGATTGAAGCCTATCAATTTAGAACCGAACGCTTACAAACTATCTAAGAATACTTGATTTAAAGTCGAACGTTAACAACACTAACGTATACCAATACCGAACGCTTAAAATCCAAACTTAAGAATGTCAGATCAATATCGGACGCTCAAGATTGAAACCTAAGAATACCACAGTAAGACCGAACGCTCAAGATTGACACTTAAGGATACCAAATTAAGATCGAAAGCTACCGTCACTAATACACCAAGACCGACCGTTAAAGATCCAAACCCAAGAACACCAAGTAAAGACCGAACGCTTACCACTACTAATACATCAAAACCGAACGCTTAATACGAAGATCTGGGGAATACTGTTTGGACGAACGTCTAGTATATTACTCACTTTGCCTGAGGACGAATGCGAACGCTCGTTACCTTAGAACCCAAAACCGAACGCTCAACATATTTTGGCCGACCACTAATTGGTCGAGCCATTTGGACGAACGCGCGTTCTGCAGAATTCTGCAGAAACGCACCAGATTTCCAGAAAACCCAGAAACCCCATTTTCATCCCCTTCTTCCCATATTTTCTTCAACAACACAATTTTACAACCACTCATACAGATTCATATACAACAAAGTCACTCTAAGTACGAAATTTGTTCATCAACGACACTATATTATAGATTTCAGTACACACATACATGGTTCATACAATCCAGAGAAAAGGATCTAGCTCCCCTTACCTCTTGAAGACTTCCTTGGATCTTTCTCCAAAAGATTTGCAGCAAACCTTACACTCTTCCAGATGCATCACCGAACACCCCTCTTGAATCAATCTCCTCCAAGACTCGTAATCCAAGGCCTCCTTGCACTTCAGCAGCTCTCCACTTCACCCTCTCACAGATATGGCAGCAAGGATTTCACTCCACCAGAATTTCGGAACCCAGCACCCCCCTGGAATCCATGGGTTCTTCTCTTAAAGAAGAAGGAAGACTCTACACTCCACTGTTGGTGCCAGCTTGGACGAATCTCAGCCGTTACTTTCATTCTCAGTGCCCAACCCACGTATGAAGGTAATGATGGTGTCTCCCTTGGCTGAAGCACTTCCAGGTGGTGAGACCCACCACTTAAGCCTGCTGCCCACTTGAAGCCTCTCCCCCACCTCTTCAACCGAACGTGCAGCCGCCCACGTGAAGCTCTTCCCCACCACATCAATTATCAAAGGACGCTCGGTCCTTACAGATGATCGTATAATGTGTGATGTTATACGTGAGTAGATGATGTTGCAGATGGTGTGAGGCATGATAGATTCAAGAGATAACGGGAACAAACTCAGGATTTTATTTATAGTTATTACTTTTAAACTTGAGACAATATAATTGAAGTCATTTTATTTCTTTCGTTATTCTCATTGAACAAATGCTTTGGAACTATTATGTTTATGCACATTTAAATGTTAAATTGTAAAAAATACATTTTCGATGTTAAAGTTTGAAATTTTTATGGGTTTTTAAACCGAAATTTGGAGCATTACACAATACATATGTTCCAATAACATAAAATAGTCTGCAAGTTATCTATTCATTTTTCACAAAAGTGTGATAGACACTAATGATTCCCGTGACAGCCTCTTCAGAGAAGATTCAGACATTAATCAGCAGTTTCTAGCGACTTCTAAAAGTACTAGACGTGAAGGCAACAGTAATTTCAGGAAAGACAATTTGATGATATCTTTCTATCATAGAGAAGAAATATACTATTCTAGTGTCTAAAAAGTTGGAATATACTAAGTATTGACTTTGTTAAACGTAAGTTCAATTCTAGTATTCTAGTGCAATTCCCAAATTCAGTATAGCTGAGTAATATTTTACGAAATGATACAGTTCACAATAAGAAAGGAGGTCGGCTTACTTTTCGAAAAAAATTATGGAGTAATCACGTGATTCACATCTACTACGCATGACTCTATACAAGTTGTTCACACACAAGGTTTCATAGACCCTCTAAAGTCATCTAATGGCTATCTGCATAGAATACTTATATTGCAATTTTGATCATAAAACACCAAACCTATGTCCCAGCTTAATTGCTCGGACCAGCAGGGTTCCTTACATGGTAATCAAAGCCTGTTTCTTGACTCTTCAAACAAAAATAAGTTATAGATTGATGCTTGGTAAGTTTATATATATATATATATAAAGAAGTTTTCTTACCTTAATTTTGGATTAATTTAAAATAAAAAAATAAAAAATTAAAACTAAAAGTAACGTGGCACTTACTTTTGGATTTCATAAAGTAAATGATCTTAAACATTTTAATTTTTCATATATATTATTCAAATTTAAAATTAGTCAACAATAATAATGAGGCATTATTCACTGGTTTTAAATTTGAATAACATATAGTCATTGAGTTTAATGTCATTCTGTCAATTTCTAAATATAAGAATTATCGATAACTAATTTAATCTTAATTTGATTTATTTAATAATTGAATTGGTTACTTAAAATATAGCGTATTGTTATGTATCAAAATTTTATGTCGGCAAGAGAATACTAGTAGTGAGATTTTTATTTAGAAAACCAAAATTGGAAATTCTCCAAATTTCGTAAGAGGGAAAAGAGACCATTCATAACAATCATTATTAATAAATTATATGATAAAAGATGTTATGATGAAAAATAACTAATCCAAGAGAAAAAAAAAATCGTATAAAAAGGGGGAAATAGTTCTAAAACAGGATATAATTTAGGAACGTTGAAGTATCGTAATTACATTATTTGAATCGTAATTAACCATTGAATAAAATTCTTTATTGCACAATAATTGTAGTTTATTTTTTTTTGTTAAATATTTACTTAAATTAATATTTAACTAATCAAATGAAGATTATCTTTAAATAAAAGATATATTTAGATTAATTAACCTTTACATTTACAAAAACAAAAACAAAAACACAAGCACAATATAAGTTTCCTTTCTAAGAACATAGACTACTATAAATGTGGTGGAAGGCATCAACTAAATCCATGTAAACAATAAAACCATTGCTCAAAACTATACCTAGCAAGCACCACACTAAAAGAAGGATATGGCATTGGTCAATTTAATTTTACCTGACTGCAAATCAATAGTTGTTTGTGAAGGTGGGTCCTGCAAATGTATTGAGAGCAAAGCATGGTCAAACAAGCAATGTGATACAAACAGGGATTGTTGGTCAATTTGTCCTCCATCATGTGTTATGTCTTATTGTGATATGAAAACTCACACATGTGTATGCTCTTGTAATCAATAAACATCTTTCTATTTGGGGATCATTACCAATATATATTAATAAATAAGTATATTTTTTATCACATGTTATTCCTTTCTCTAATTTTAGTCTTAATTTTATTGTGCCTCTAAAAAATATATACTATACTATACTACTTGTATGCATATAATCATCTATAAATCCGGATTTTTAAGAGAACATGTTTAACTACAACGAAATTCATTAATTTATAAATTATTTATATTTTATGTTTATTAGATTAAATATATTTTTTGTCTGTAATTATTTTTAATTTTTTTCGTCTCTAAATTAAATATTTATTTATTTTGTTTCTGCATTTTATAAAAGTAATGAAGTATATTTTTAACAAATGACACATATAATAGGTAATGAAATTCTATAATAAACTATAATATAATTTCAATGTACCAAATGTTTCATATAATTTTTATAAAATATGAATAGACGAAATAAATATATATATTTATCTTAGAGATAAAATATGATTTTTAAAAATAGTTTAAGAACGAGAAATATATAACTAATGATTAGAAGACTAAAAATTATCCATACTAGAATAATGATGACATTTAGTTATGATATATAGTTTTGGTTTATTTTTTGTGACTTTCATTGGCAAATCACTTTTAAGATTGCATATATGTTTTTTTTTTAATGTGATGTTAAATTTGTTGTTATTTATAACTCTTGACTATCTATGCAATTAAAATATCTTTAAAAAATCTAAATTGAAAGAAGGAAATAAAATTAAGGTAGTAATCAGTTATTTTATACTTAGTGAAACTTGTAAAGTTTTTTCAGTGTGAATTTAAGAGTAAGTTTAAGATATTAAATTAATTATTAATATAAAAGTTGACTTCTTAATCTAATAATGACAACTTTTTTTGACCTCACACAAAATAATGAATGGTTTTAAAGTGAGCCTCTTCCAACAAAATCTCAATCAAGCAGTTTTTTTTTAATAGATTTATATTGGTTTTCCTCCATATTAACCTTATAAATAGTTTTACCGTTTTTCTAGTGTGTCCTCCTAGGCACACATTAACCATAATTAAGAGTATAATTTTCAAGTTCAATTTTCATATAATATTTGAGAGAGTAACTTATAATTAAATAATATTAATTGTGTTTTGTATACTATACTTATTATTTTTCACCCCTCTACTATCCCTCACATCTACTTTTTTTTTTCTCCTTTTTCATGAGTCTAATTCTTATGATTTTTTTTGTGACAAATTTAAAATAAATATATATGTACATAATTATTTCTCTTTAAAAATTAGATTAATTAATTTTTTATATTACAATAAATTAAATTCAACACTAAATTGTATTAAGCAATGCAATAATATTTATTAAATTCATGAAATTTTAAATAGATAAAGTAAATATCTTGTTTTATGATTTGTGTACATAAGAAATATATATGAATAAACAATGTAAAATTACTTCCTTTAATGAATTGACTAACATGTTAATTCTTTTACAAAAAAGTTTTTTTTTTATCAAAACGAGACTTTCAAATCGAAAACACATGTTACTTAACATATTTTAGATAAAATTTGAATGTATGTGGAAGACCTTTAACCCTATCAATTATACCGAAAGATAATTGTTTAATTAATTTCATACTTATACCGGATATCTATACAAGATACTTTATATCCAGTAAAGGTTGTTTGTCAGTTACCAAATACTTTGTAAACTATTTTGCCTGCTTATTATTATTTTATTACACCAAAATATATAAATTCGTTAAATTTTATAAATATTGCATTTTACAATTGGGAAGTTGAGGAAATTTCATTTTTTTCAATAAAATTTAAAATAGTAAAAATAAAAATTTTCTCAACTGTGTTTCTTTTATAAAATCACAGGAAAAGTTATTGAATAAAAATTAGTAAGGAAGACATATTCTTATTTCTCGTAATCTTTTACCTTTTTATGGGTTTTTTTATCCACTCTTTTGTATACAAGTGATTGAAAAGATGGTTTTCTTTACCTACTTTAATATCTACTCCCCTTAATGCAATCGGTATGATCATAATTTGATTCCACATATAAAAAGAAGGAATAATCAAACACAAAAATTTGGCTTCCCTACCTTGATTAGTCTGCAATTATTATTATCCATCTAATTTTGATAAACTACAAAAAAAATGAACTATTCTTGTCAAATCGACAATTATCATGAACATATTTTGGTTTTTAAGTAACAAACTAATCACACACTCAACATTTAAATAATTTCTCTAATTTTTTCCTTACTTATACCTATTTACATAGTAAACCAATACAAAAATACAAAATTATATTAAAAAATGTAGTTATTGGGCTTCTAACTACAGTAATTAGTCTATATAAGAATGATAAAAATTATATTAACACTTTAACTTTAAAGACATAGGAATGTGACAATTCACAATCATAATGGTTCTCAAGAACAAGAAAACATAAGATGATATTTTCTATCACAACCACATTTTCTCGATTTCAATAGTTAATCAAATGCACTTGACTTTAAATTTAACTTTTATTTCACAACTAAATTTTTGGAAGGAAGATTAATTAGGTAAACACCATCAGGACACATGAGTTAAACGTATATAAGGTTTAATATTACTTCTAATATTATAGTATCTTATTTCTTATACAATGATCAAAATATTTATTTTTTATTATTATAAGACTTAGACTTAAATTTGGATATTCAACAACTTTTTTTGGACAATGTGAATTTTCTTCACATTGACGTTCCTATAACTATAAACGTTTCAAACTTTAAGAGTGTGTTCACTTGCATCGATTTACTGTTGAAGGATATTGGGAAGGTTGGATATACATTGATGGTTGAAGGATATTGGGAAGGTTGAATTTACATTAATGGTGGATGTTTGCATTGAGCGATTTGCGAGCGATGCATAGGACGAATTTGAGGGATTATCCACTCCTTCCATCTCACCTCTCCTTAATAGATTTGGAGTTGATAAAGGGTTTTTTTTAACCAAAATATCCCTATCTATGATTATGTTTTATTAATATTTGTGTATGGTTTTGTTATGCATGGAATCAGTTATGTTATGCATGGAACCAATTTCACAGTTTTTGAAATTTGCAGGTCATGTGCAAGGTGCAATTGACATGATAGTGCATCTTGCAGTGTGTTTTGTTTCGTGGTGCGTGAAATCCATTGTTAAATACCACATTTTAATTAACTAAAAGTGGTAATATGTTAGTGGTTCCACAAGTGCAGTTTGGAAAAACGACATCGGTTATTTTCGTCCATAGGTAGCGGTTCCTGAACCGAGGCATATACAAGCGAAGCAAAAAGTCTACCCTTTTATGCCTCGATTTTGAACTGAGGCATAAAAGTGTAGGATTTTGCCTCAGTTCAAAGGTAACTGAAGCAATAGTGTTTTTGTTTTTTTTTTTCGCAGGACTTTACGCCTCGATTTCTTTTGAACCGAGGCAGTATGTTGGCCTCTACTACCTCGGTTGAGACTTGAATCGAGCCAGTAGAGTGTTTTTTATTTATTTTTTGTTTTTTCGCCAGACTTTGTGCTTCGGTTGGGACCTTAACCGATGTCATATGTGGACTTTCTGCCTCGGTTTTGGTCACAATCGAGGCGTATTCCCCTGTTTTTTTTAAGAACAGGTTTGTTTCTGCAACATTCCCAACTGCAGAAACAGACCTGCATATAATTTTACAGCCATAACAGTCCAGAAGCATATATTTTCAATAAAAATTATATTAAAACATAAATGCATTTAATGTAATCATAAATCAACTTCTTAGAAGCATAAATCAATTCAATGTAATCATGAATCAACTTTGAAGCAAAAATCAATCCATTGTACAAAGTTAAACTAATAATAATGTACAAAAGCATAAAACAACTTAGAAACGTCAACTTAGAACTTACTATATCCTAATATCTACTACATACTATTATATAGTTGAATTAGATATTTAGTCAGTGCTTTCCTCACGAGTTTAAGTGACTTCTCTGCAATTGGAGTAGTCATATTGAATCTCTACATAAAACACAATGATTTCAATTAGTGTATATGAAATCTAAACTATAGAGGAAATAAAATTCAAACCTAAATATTACCGTTTCCCATCCATTGGTGTAATGTGCACGAATAGTGGTCATCATCCAATACATGACGTAGTAACCACACTCATATGACCCATTTTGTCTATTACACTACAATATATCATCATAATTATAAAATGTTAAGTAACATCATTGGAATAGTACAAAATGTAACAAAATATAGACTAAAATGTAACAAAATATAGACTAAAATACCAAACCTTAAGGTTCATCCATGCAAGTTTTTTAGTTGTAGCTGTAGATCTCCCCAACAACATCATATGTGCTGCAAGGGAACTATTAAAAAAGAAATTACTTTAGCATACATTTATATAACAGAAAGTTGAAACATTGAGGTTCTTACCAATCTACTACTTTTAGGGGTGTTTTGTAGAAGTTTTACTAGGATGCCATTCCAACTTCAATTCTGGTTCAATTTTCTTTTCCTTTCTCTTGTAATTTTGAATCTTTGATTGATGAATAATAGATTGATGTTTTGTTTTCAATTCTGTTTCTGTTTTTTATTCTGCTGTAATTTAAATTCTGCTGCTACAATTTAATTTCTATTGTATTTTCGTTTTTCTGTATTCTGTACTGCTGTATTTTCATTTTTCTGCTCTAATTTTTGTTTCTGCTGTTGATTTTATTTTTCTGCTGCAATTCCAATTCTGTTTTACTGTTTCTGTATTCTGCAAATTCTGTTTCTATTTCTGTTTCTGTTTTCTGCAATTTCTACATTCTGTTTCTGTTTTCTCTGAATTTAATTCTGTTTCTGTTTTTACTGCACTATAATTTCCAGATTTTCAATTCCAGAATTAGTGCAATTCAGTTTTCTGTATTTTACTGTTTTCTGTATTTTACTATTTTTTGTATTTTCGTATTTACTGTAACAGTTTCGTATTTACTGTAACAGTTTTGTTTTTACTGTATAAATTTCGTTTTTTATTTGTTGTACTATGTTTTGCTACATTTAATTTCACTTTAATGGAAGTTTAGTTAAATTTTTGGTTGGACACAAGGAAGATTACACTAGTTCCTTGAGATTTCTGCACTATTAAATGGTATAATGCCTTGTTGTCCTTGATAAAAAAAAATTGCAGGATGAATGTTAGAGATGAGTGATTTAAGCTTGCTTTATATAGCATATAAATTTCGTAATCTAAAATCCTTTGGATATATATACAAATTATGTTATGGACAAAAATAATTACTAAATGATTTTATTTATTTTCTAGTCAAACGTAATTAATCTAAGATAATATTTCTAACATGCAGATGGCTATCCAGGTGTAGAAGATTATATTAATGAGTGAGAGATGGGATAAAGACTTAAAAAAAAATGTATAAGAGACATGTATTTAATGTATGATTTTGAATCGTATTGTAGTCGTATACTTTCATATTTAATCTCTGAGTTGTAAATATTGAATAACCATGACAAGGAATATGAAAGAAATTTCCTTTATAGATTTTAATCAATTAAAATAAAAGGTTTAATCTCACAGAAGTCTCTATTTTTGTCCGAAATCTTAAATAGGTCCATTTTCTTTTTGGCGTATCTATTGGGTCCCTATTATTGTAAATTTGATTCAATTAGAGGTCTGCCGTCAAATTCACCAAACAGGCGTTTAATATTTGGTAACGTGGCATGCTCAGTTGAATGAGTAATGACATGTGGCATTAAAATTGAGTTTTGTTTTAAAAAAATTTTAAGGAGAGACGTGATATCAGATTGAGGGAAGGGCAAAGGTGGAAAAATTAAAAATTTTAAGGACTGTTTGTCACCTTTAATTGGGGAAAAAAATTGGGGGAAATCACGTTCTTTGTTAGGGTTGTTATTATTAGGGTTCGTTTGAAGGGGAAAGTTCGCGTTGTTTGTTCGATTGCAAGCGCCAGGGTTCCTTGGTGAACAACATTGTCTTCGAAGCGCGAGGGTGCATGTGCGAGTTGGTGGAAGAAGTTGAAGCACGAGGTGAGGTGTGGGTCCTTTTGTTGTTGGAAGCACGAGGCTGAAGCACGTGGTGAGTGGAGGTTAATATGAAGGAAGGTTAGTGTTTGTGCTTTATTGTGTTTGCTTTTATAGTTGGGAAACTACAATATTCGGTGGTGGTCCCTTGATGTATGGTTTGGTCTGTTTGTTGATTGCATTTCGGTGGTCCCCCATGTATGTTTAGAGTTATTTGACTCTGTTTCAGTGCATGTTCTTATTGTTTTAATATATTTTTTTTGTCGTCATATGTTTGCATAATAGGTGTGTAGATATAATTATATTGTGTTGTGCGGAATGGAGGACCATATTGTCTGTGTTTTCCACCATGGAGGAAAGTTCATTAATGATGGTACCCTAAAGTATGAAGGGGAGACAACAACTTTGTCCTTTGACACTGATAGGTGGAGTTTTTTTGTGGTTGTGAGTGTAGTGAAAAGTTTTGGATATGATAATTTTCAAGATTTACGGTACTGTGTAGGAGGGGTTTCAGTGTTGGAAAATAGGTTGGAACAATTGATTGATGACACTGGTGTCATGCATATGGCTAACTTAGCTAGGCTTAACGGTGAGGTTCATTTATACGTTGTGCATGTTGTTTCTGATCCGAAAGTTATACATATGCTTCAATATATTACTAATGATGAAGGAGAAGTTGAAAAAGAGGGTGAAGAAGGTGGTGATGGTGTTGAAGTAGATGGTGAAGTTGATGGTGACTTTGAAGAGGTGCATGAGGGTCAAGAAGATGGTGATGTTGTTCAAGTAAATGGTGTAGTTGATGATGACTTAGAAGAGGTGCATGAGGGTGAAGAACATAAAGATGATGTTGTTGAAGTTGATGTTGTAGGTGATGATGACTTACAAGAGGTGCATGAGGGTCAAGAAGCTGGTGATGGTGTTCAAGTAGAGGTTGAAGTTGATGGTCACGTAGAAGACTTGCATCAGGTTGAAGAAGAGAAAGACTTGAATGTGTGTGAAGGATTTGTGGAGGATGAAGTTAGTCTTTGTAGTTGGAGTTCATCTACTGATGAAGGTGATGTACATGGAAATAATGAGTGCTTAGAGGGACTAGTAGATGTGAGTGTTGAATGTGATATAGACGGTGATGTAGATGGTAATGCGAAAGTAGAAGTACAAGTAGAAAGTATTGATGAAATTGATGAAACTGATGATGTGAGTGTTGATACTGATGATCATGATGATAGAGGTTTGTCAGATGAGGAGTGGAAATCTGAGGAATTACTTAGTAGATGTGATAGTGATGAAGAGGATAATGACATTGAAGGTTATGGGAGGTTTGGTACTTTTTCTATGCCAAAAACTATGGTAGACTTTACATGGGAAGTAGGGACTTTTTTTTGCAGAAAAGCAAGATATTTTAGATAATGTAAAAGGGTATGCATTGGAAAATGGGAGGAATATAAAGTTTGTAAAAAATGACAAAAGAAGATTGAGGCTGAAGTGCTTTGGTGCAAAAGGAGAATGCTCATGGACCATATACTTTGGTTATATGGAGGCTGTAAAATCATGGCAGCTAAGAACTAAAACAAACATTCATACATGTAGCAGGGACTTCAACCTGAAGCTACTTGATGCCAAGTGGTTGAGCAAAATGTTGCTGAAAACAATAAGGGAAAATCCTAAAATGAAGGGTGTAGAAATTCGTGAAAAAGTTCAAAGGAAGTGGAACATTGGTATATCTAGGTGTATGGCTTATAGAGCCAAAGCTATTGCTTGTGATGACATTGATGGGTCTCTTAATGAACAATATAAGAGGATATATGATTATGTGCATGAGGTGTTGGGAAGAAATCCAAGATCTACAGTTAAGGTGGAGGTTGAGAATAATTAGGATGAGGTTAGTTTTAAGAGATTTTACTGTTGTCTGAAGGCATGCAAAGACAGCTTTGTGTGTTGTAGGTGAATAATTGGATTAGATGGAGCCTTTTTGAAAGGGAAGTATGGTGGTGAGCTGTTAACAACTGTTGGGCGAGATGGAAATGATCAAATGTTACCCATTGCATATGCGGTGGTAGAAGGAGAAAACAAAGATTCATGGACGTGGTTTTTGAATCTTTTGATTGATGATCTTGGTGGTGAAGAAGTATGTTCATCAATAACTTTTGTTTCAGACCAACAAAAGGTAATAACCATATTTAATTTGCTTGTTTCATACATTCAATTATTAATTTGATATGGTCATAACTGTTCTTTTTTATTTTAACACCACAGGGTCTACTACCAGCCATACAACAGCTACTCCCTGGTGTTGACCAGAGGTTTTGTGTCAGACACTTATATTCAAACTTCAGGAAAAAATTCCCAGGTAAATATCTCAAACGTCTGATGTGGAGGGCATCTACTGCCACTCATCCAGAAAATTGGGAGAGGGAAATGTAAAACATTAAAGATGTAAATGAAGATGCATTCAAGCATTTGATTGACATCCCTCCAAGGTTCGTATTTTGTATTGTTTTATTTTCCCTTTCTAATTTTAACCACTTATTCATTTAAGTCTGTAGCTGTGAAATCATACCATGTAGAAGTAGATATTAGGTGCAGGTTTAATACCGGTGTATTGAGTAGGAGAAATCTGTTTACAATGTACTTATTACTCTAAACATTTGTTTATATCATATGGTGTAGATACTGGTCTAGGTCCAGATTCAGTCCAACACCAAAATGTGACACATTAGTCAACAATATGAGTGAGCCTTTCAACAGTGTTCTGATTCACACCAGGACTAAACCAATCCTAACAATGCTGGAAGAAATTAGGGTCTACATCATGCAAAGATGGGCAAAAAACAGGTGTAAGATACAATCTTTCTCAGGATCAATTTGTCCAAAGATCCAAAACAGATTTACAAAGGAATCCTAAGCAACCAAGAACTGGATCCCTAGGTAACTTTCTTCTCCACTTCTTACATGTGTTTGGTACTTTCTTCATTCCTAGGTAAGCTTTTCTAATTTTTTTTTTATAATTTTTTCATAGCTGGTCAGCAAATAAACTCTTTGAAGTCAGACACGTCTCCTAGAGTGGAGAAAAATTTGTTGTAAACATAGACGAGTCTTCATGCTCCTGCAGGATATGGTAGATCACAGGAATTCCATGTTGTCACTCCCTAGCCGCAATGAAGTTTCTCAATATTGATGGACAACAGTTCATTCCGGCTTGCTTTCTAAAGTCCACCTATGAAGAAACATATGCATCTATCATATACCCCATCAATGGAAACAAAATGTGGGCCCATGGACCATATCCGGATGTCATGCCTCCTAGAAAAAAATTTATGCCTGGAAGACCTAAAAGGAAAAGAAGGCTAGAACAGTGGGAGATGAGAAAAGATGATTCTCGAGTGAGCAAGGGTGGTTTGCGCAAGAGATGCGGGCTATGTAGGGAGGTTGGGCACAACATGAGTCGTTGCCCTAAAGCAACTCAAGAACCAATCATCCCATCATCACAATTATCTGAAGTTTGTCAGCAACCTGAAGCTCAAACATAGAAGTGTGTGTGAATGAGAATGATGCCAAGTTTATGCATCTTATTATGTAATAATTGACTTCTAAGGAACAATGTTGATGGTTTTTTTGTTATGTACTTAATGAATGATAGTGATGCCAAGTCTGTATGTTTTTGGATGTTTGTACTTTTTTGAGTACATTGAAGATATATTATTGTCATTGAAAAACGACTAATGTGTTGATTGTTATCAGTTTGATTGTTATCAGTTTCATATCAGTTTGATAATGTGATTTTTCATATTGCAAATTGTTATCAGTTTCATTGTTATCAGTTTCATATTAGTTTGATAGTGTGTTGGTCTCAATCCCTACGAGAGTGTGTTGGCCAAGGTTTTAAAATTGTTTTTCCATTCACATTAGACACCACATTCAGTGGATCATGATTCCAAAGCACCAATTGATTCCAAAACTGGATGGTCAAAATTTAATAGTTGATTCCAAACCACCACATTCAGTGGATCATTCAGTGTAATAGTTGATTCCAAAATTGAATGGTCAAAGTGTGCTGCACTCATCCACTGTCAATTTCTTAATCCAAATATAACTACAAAACAGGCTTTTAACATGCACTATTTTCAATACATTAATTATTTGAACTCTTTTAATAGTTTACAATTGTACCACAAATTTATAAGCCACTCTAACATTGTTTTACTTCCAATTGTATCGCAAAATTATCAAGCCACAGACCAAGGAAACTGTGCCAAGTTCAAGTTGAAGACAATACACAAAATTGTCGCTCAAACAGTACACAACTTCATTCCTTCACATAGTCAAATACATAATCAGTATCATCCTAACAAAAGGAAAAACCCTACTAATTTCATCCTAACAAAATGACTGTAACATCCCAAAAATTCACCCTTTAAAAGAATTCAAAATTTAAATATAGCAATAATACATTTACGGTAATACTTCGTAATCTCATACTTAAATCTAAACATATAGTTTAAGTTCAGATCTAACTATAACTATAACATTTCATCCCTCTAAGTTGTTCTTCCATCTCTTCCTTCATTTGCACAGGATCCCGCGACAATCCTTCATCTGCTCCCGTATAACAAATACGTTATACGATCATCGCAAAAATATGATTTTTCCGGCACAAACAAACAAGTAAGGGTGAGCTAACATGCAATACAACAATTATAAAATATGCATAATTGCTTTGATAAAAACATCCTATAAAATTTATGTCAGACATCCTCATATACCATCATACCACAATTCCTACTAGACACTCATCCGGATGATACGTTGATGAGCGGTCACGGGAGGTTATGCACTTGTGATGACTTCAATTTTTTCTTACAAATACACTTCCAAAATACTCCATACCATTCACAAGGTTAGTCCCCTCACTATGTCCAAAACCGGCACATAGACCAGAACCTCCTGCTCCTCTCACCACATAATTCATCCTTCTCTACTTGAGACTGGATGAATTATTAGAGTATCAGGATAACCTCCAACTACGGGACCCTCAACATCAACATACACACTAATACCATAATATTACAGAATCTCTCCATGAGATTCACACCATACTCATATTCCTCAACTCACATTACACCTCTACAAAAATCTCCCCAAAATACATATATCACAATAATTTTATCACATCTCATGAATTCACATATTTTTGTTTTACATAAATTTACCTCAGAGTATATATATATATATAAAAAAACACATTGCACACTTAAAATAAGAGCAAAAGTAACCATGGAACCGAACCCTATTTACCGAATACTATTTGGATGAACACTATTTGGACGTACACTATTTGGATGAACACTATTCATCAAACACAAATGCCGAACGCCACTATGCTAATTGGACGGACGCTATGAGATTCAATAGTCGAACGCTAAAACCGAGTACCCACAATTCGACCGAACGCTATAACCGAACGTCTCACTTGATCAAACTCTATTCAGCCGAACGCTATAATCGAGTACTTAGACCGAACGCTAAACCATCGAACACCATATTACATTGCACACTGATTGGACGAGCGTTCAAGGATCAAACATCATCAAGACCGAATGCTGCCTAAGGCGTGTACTACAATCCATCGAGAACGACCGTTCCATATGAACGATCACCAGAAAACATCACCAAGATTGGACGTTCACTAAGGACGATCACTAATTTCATAACACTAACACGACCAAACCTTCACTAACATATAATATGACTGAACACATTAAATTGAAGCCTGAGACTATAAGATTAAGACCGAACGCTTAAAGTCACTGATCACATAATACTGACGAACGCTCAAGATCCAAACTTAAGAATAAGCAACTTATGGCCGAACGCAAAACCGAACGCTCAAAATAACACTTATGGACGAACGCTCACTATAACATTTAAGGACGAACGCTCAATATTACACTTAAGGACGAACGCTCAATATTACACTTAAGGACGAACGCTCACTATAACATTTAAGGACGAACGTTCAGTATTACACTTAAGGACGAACGCTCAGTATTACACTTAAGGACGAACGCTCAAAATCCATTATATACTTAGACGAACGCTCGAAACCCATTATACACTTAGACGAACGCTCTAAATCACTATTAGAGACTACCCAATTAAAACCGAACACTACAATCATCCAGAACGAACGCTACACTCATATGGAAGGACGAACGCAAACACTCGTCCTACTGAAGACCGAACGCTCAGCATGTTTTGGCCGACCATCGGTCGAGCCATTTGGACGAACGTCCCAATTTGGCCGATTAGGGCGAACGCTCAGAACAAATACTGAGCGTTCAGAATTTGACCGACCCTTAAGTGGTCGAATCCCGTTTTGGACGAGCGCGCGTTTCTGCAGAATTCTGCAGAATCGCATGAGATTTTCCAGAACCCAGAAAACTCCATTTTTCAACCCCAAAATTCCCAGATTTCCTTCCAACCCAAAACATACAAGGTTTCATACATAAATCACTTCCCATTGATCAATTATAACAATCCAAACTCACCCAAGTCAATTCCAAACAGCACAACCATGCATAATTCAATTCATACAACTAACACATAATACATCTGAAGAAAGTAATCCAGCTCCCCTTACCTGGTTTTCTCCAAGCACAACCATCCTACAGCCAAGAACTCTGCCCCGATCGGAACGACGAAAACGTTCGGTTGAAAAGAAACCCTCTACTCCGTGGAGGCCATGGTAGCATCAGAATTGAATTCCTATGGTTCCAGGTGCTGGAATTCTAGAGAGAAGCGAGAGAATTTTGGAGATGAAGTTCTTAGGGTGAGGAAGAATGGGTTCCTCTCTGTGAACTCTCCCTCCCCCGTACCAAAAATGCGACCCCCCCTTCCCCAATAATTGTACTCTAATAATGCAAGAAGTGGGTGTCCCCACCACTAAGAAAATGAGGTCCTTACAGCTTCTCTCCTATGCTGAACGTGAGCTCTGTGTGTGGGGCATGCTGTTCCCCTTCTTTTCCTCTCACCATTGCTTCAATATTTTAAGAGAAAGAAAGTGGTGCTCTTCCCATATTTTGTCTCTTAGCACTTTTTCTCCAATTTCTTTTTCACCTCCTGAACGTACCAAAACTAAGCAAGGGACTCTTCACTTTCATCCTTCCCCCTGCACACGCCTCTCCGCTGATCACGTAAACACCAACTCTGGACTATATCTTGAATGTTGCTGCTTCTCTGCAAACTGTTGGATATTCCGTTGTTCCCGTGTGTGTGCTTCCACTCCATTGATGGATGCTACTGCTCCTTATCACTTTTTGGACGTTGTAACTCTTTTTTCAAGGTGAAGCTAAACGGTGAAGGAGTGCTGGACGTGTGCTAGACTGCTGGCTGGCATACCGTGAAGATCTGCTGGATTTGCTGATGCTGGACGGAGTACTGTATGGACGGAGCGCATTCTCCATCGTGGCAGCCATCACCGTGCAGCTTCTCTGTTTCACCTGGATGTGCAGCAGCTGAGATGAAACAAGGCCGTGAGACTTCCACCTTGCTGGAACCGAGAGCTGTTGCTGCTGCAATGGGGAGACTATGATGCTCCTAGAAAGCTTGCATGGATGGGGTTGCCCTTCTTTCCAGCCAATGACTCCCTTCTTCTTCATTGAAACCGTGGGCTCCCTAGCTTGATGGAGGGAGGACTCTTCACAGCTGCTGGATGCGTGAACTCTGGGTTGGATGGTGAAGTTTTCTGTGTGCTGTGCTGCAGTACCGTGGTCCTTACAATGACCAACACTACTACATTATGGATTTAGCATCCATATTGAAATAACAATAATATTAAGTATACAAATCAAAAAAACCAGCCCTATCAACACCTTCATCCATTTCTCCACAACTTTAACAGATTTATGCAAATCGCTCATCATCTTCGTTCCACCTCCCATTTCTTCCCACTTCAAATTCGTATAGCTTTTCTCACTACCATCGTCACAACACCATTTTAAGAAATTATAACCACCTTCATGTCCATTTTGTAAAAAAAGAACAATTTAAACGACTTTCTACTCAAACAAAACACTACTCATCAACATTCTTTTACCTTGTACTTAGGGAAACCCCAAAATTGCTTCCCTCTATTCTTAGCAGTTCGAGTTGTTCTTACCACCATTTTCTCTCCAAACAGGAAAAGGGGTGATACACCATCAATAGTAGCTACTCCACCACCATGAAAAACGACATTACACTTTTCATTCCGCCACCCATTGCATGTCGAAGATGAACAAGAATGTGACTTCTGCAATTCATTATCCATATCTTCGAATCGAACAAAGAATGCGATTTTTCCCCTTCAAACGAACCCTAATCATAAAAACCCCCAATTTTTTTGCGTTTCAGTTGCATATCTCAATTTAAAGGTGACAAACAACCCTTAAAATTTTTAATTTTTCCACCTTTGCCCTTCCCTCGATCTGATATTACCTCTCTCCTTCAAATTTTTTTAAAACAAAACTCGATTTTATTGCCACATGTCATTACTCATCCAACTGAGCATGCCACGTTACCAAATATTAAATAGCCATTTGGTGAATTTGACGGCAGGCCTCTAATTGAATCAAATTAACAATAAAAGGGACCCAATTGATACGCCAAAAAGAAAAGGGACCTATTTAAGATTTAGGACAAAAATAGGAACTTCTGGTTAGATTAAACCAAAATAAAATGATTCTTTTCACGATGGTGAAAAAAAAATTAAATTTTTACTCATTTTTTTGAAATCTAAATTTGGGACATTACATCAGGTACATACTTTCTTAGTTGGGAAACATGAAAAATTGAATGGAGATTGGCCAATTGAGGGGGTAACGCAATTTCGTAAGCAACTACCCAATTCTTCTCAAAATCTTGTATGGACCAATGAACTTAGGAGAAAGTTTCTTTGAACGAAGAGCCATTCCTATGCCAGTGGTTGAAGTCACCCGCAAGAAGACATGCTCCCCGACTGCAAACTCCAACGGTCTTCTCCTTTGATCAGCATATGACTTTTGTCTACTCTGAGAAGCCTTCATTCTTTCTCGTATCAACTTTACTTTGTCCGTGATTTGTTGTAGTAATTCAGGTTCTACCAAAGCCCTTTCACCATCCTGGTACTAGCATAAAGGAGTTTGACATCGCCTTCCATACAGAGCCTCATAAGGTGTCATTCCAATACTAGCATGGAAGCTGTTGTTGTAGATGAATTCCACCAGAGGAAGTATTTCATCCCAACTACCCAAATGATCTAATACATAGTTCTCAGTAGGTCTTCTAGCGATTGGATGGTTCTTTCAAATTGTCCATCAGTTTGGGGATGATACGCGGAACTCATTCGCAACTTGCTGCCCATAGCTTCTTGTAGAGTTTGCCAGAATCTAGAAGTGAATCTTGGGTCTCAGTCTGACACAATGCTTGAAGCAACTCCGTGCAATCTTACAATCTCTTTTATGTACAGTTGTGCCAGCTTAGCCATTGACATCCTTAGATTTATTGCTAAAAGGTAAGCACTTTTTGTCAATCGATCAATGATGACCCAAATAGCATCATTACCTTTCACAGTTCGTGGTAAATGGGTAACAAAATCCATAGCAATGTTATCCCATTTCCATTATGGTATGTCTAATTGTTGTAGCATTCCTCCAGGTCTCTAATGTTCCACTTTTTTCTTTCTGACAAGTTAAACAAGCCGTTACGAACAGTGCTACTTCCTTCTTCATTCCAGACCACCAAAAGGACTCCTTGAGATCTTGATACATTTTAGTCATATCGAGATGTATGCTAAAACGAATCTTGTGCCCTTCTTCAAGGATTAGTCTTTTTATCTCCTCATTTCCTAGTACACACACTATATTTCTAAACCTTACTAAAACTGGTGCATTGGTCAACCTCTGCTTCAGCTTCAAGAAACTCCTTTCACATTTATCCGTCCAAAAAAATGGTTGATCTTTGCGAGTTAGCTGTGTTAAAGGCGCTACTATTGTCGAGAAACATTCTATAAACCTTCTATAGTAGCCAGCTAGACCCACAAAACTCCTTATTTCGGTAATAGTCTTTGGTCTTTCCCACTGCAGCACATCTTCGACCTTAGCCGGATCCATAGAGATTCCATCAGCCGATATGACATGTCCCAAAAATTGTACCTTTTTCACCCAAAACTCATATTTGGATAACTTGGCGTACAAATTTTTCTCTCTTAACACCTCAAGCACTGTCTGAAGGTGATTGACGTGTTCTTCCCGAGTCTTGGAGTATATAAGAATGTCGTCTATGAAGACTACGACAAACTTATCTAAGAAAGGTCTAAATATTCTATTCATATAGTCCATGAATACGGTAGGAGCGTTGGTTACACAAAAAGGCATAACCACGTATTCATAATGTCCATATCTAGACCTAAAGGCAGTCTTTTGTACGTCCTGTGCCTTTACCAAAATCTGATGATAACCCGACCGTAGATCGACTTTTGAAAACACCTTCGCTCCATGTAACTAATCCATCAAGTCGTCGATTCTTAGCAACAGATACTTGTTCTTAATGGTCAACTTATTTAACTGCCTATAATCCACGCACAATCTGGAGCTCCCATCCTTCTTCTTGAACAACAACACTAGCACTACCCAAGGTGAAACATTTGGTCTGATAAATTGCTTCTCAAGTAACTCTTCTATTTGCTTTTTCAATTCTACTAATTCAGTTGGAGCCATCCGATACGGAGCGATTGATACTGATCCTGGACCTGGTACCAGATCAATTGAGAACTCAATTTCTCTTTGAGGAGGGAGTCCCAACACATCTTCAGGAAACACATCCATGAAATCACTCACCACTGAGTGATCTACGCTCATTCCACTCTTATCTACCTCCATATGCGTCAACACTAAGAAACAACACGAACCTTCCTGTACTTCGCGCCACAATTGCCCCGAAGATGAAACCATCGACTCTTTGTCTTCAGGGAATAATAATTTCTTTGTACCACAATCTATGATAATGTACTTGAAAGTTAGCCAATCCATTTCTAAGATTACCTCTAAACCTTGTAGAGGTAAATAGATGAGATTAACTCTAAACGGACATCCATTTACTGTTATAGGACATCTAGTACACACTAGAGATGTCTTAATCAACCTAGAAGTTGGAGTAGACACTACTAGGTCATACTGCAGCTCCTTTACACTCAACCCCAACTCTCGCACACAAACATCAGACACAAAGGTGTGCATCGCTCCAGAATCAAACAAAACACAACAAGATTTTCCAAATAATAAAAAATTGTCGATGATAAGATTTCTTGATTTGGCAACTTCTGCTCCCGTCAAAGCGTATACCCTTCCAGTCGCTTGAGGCCTATTGTCAGTCCTTCTCTGCTGAGGCAGTTGTTGAGGTTGAGGTGCTTCTCTTCTACTAGAGGGACAATCTCTAGCAAAATGTTCTTCTGCTCCGCAAAGAAAACATTTGTTGCGTGCAACAACTTGTGGACAAACGCTCTTCAGACGAGGTCCTTCACAGACGTAACATCGGATTATCCTCTGCTGGGGCTGCTGCTGTTGATGAGAATTCTTCTAATGTTACAGTCTTTCATAAGGTCGGATCCTTACATTATGTCCAGCTCGTGACCTAGATGGTCCGCCCACCCGCTGAAACTTCTGTTGAGCCTCAATCTCGCCTCTTAACCTTTCTACCACTTTGGCCTGTTCAACTAAAACAGAAAATTCCTTAATAATTAAGGGATTCAATGCTAATTGTATATCTACTCTTAATCCATTTTTGAATTTTCTACACCTCCATTCTTCATTAGTTGGTTAGGTATAGAAACGTCCCAAATGCTTAAACTGCAAGAACTCCACTTCCTTTGGATGTTTTACGCTGTCCGGAAAGTACTCAGCATAGAATTTGTTCTTAAAAAGCTCCCAAGTAAGAATCTCACCACTTTTTTCTAACACTAGTTTCATGTTGTTCCACCAGTGTACTGCTTCCCTAGACAACTGATACTCCGAGTATGCCAACCTTGTTTCTGATGGGCACCTTTTTGCATCAAAGATCTTTTCCATATTTCTGATCCATATATCCGCCTCATCCGGATTTGTCCTCCCATTAAAGCTAGCTAGACGGTGTTGCAAAAAGTTTTCTAAGGTCCACTCCTGAACCTTATAAGGTTGGGCTTCCCCAGTCGTGTCATTCTCAGCTAATTGTTTTAGGGCCTCTACATGTTCTCTTTGACTAGCTTCAGAATTCAACCTAGCCGTTTCTAACTGTTGTAGAGCCATTTCGTGCTGTTGCATTAAAGCAACACCTTGTTGTTGAAGAGCAGATGTGATGGATTCCAAAGCTCTTGCCAAGCTAGGCATGTTAGAGGTTTGACGGTTGGTTTGTCTACGTGCCATTTCTCTGTTCACACAGAGGATTATTGTTATTATGATTTATAATATGAGTTTGTAGGATAAACCTACAACCCTAAGGTCGTCTTAAGGACGAACTGCTCTGATACCACTAAATGTAACATCCCAAATTCCCACACTAAGTTTCACGGATCATAAAAATATTATACATTTTTACAATCATACATCAAGCACTATAAAGTAGTCCACAATGAAAATACATAATTCCTTCAAATCTCACATAAAACACTCATGAAATTTCTTTTCTTCTTTTAAACTATTCTCTATTACTCTGCGGCCTCCTGCTCCACTTGTATTGGTTCAGACGTCGTTCCCCCATCTGCTCCCGTATAACATATACGTTATACGATCATCGCAAAAATATGATTTTTTCGGCACAAATACAAAAGTAAGGGTGAGCTACCATTCTTAAGAATATAAATCATAATACTATTACTACACATAATTCATTTTCAATAAAATTTATTTAGGACAACAATAATTATACTAGACTCTATTATCCGGATAGAACATTGATGGAAGTCTCGGATGGTCTTGCACTTGTGGTGACATACACTCCCCATACAACAAAAATCTTGGCCAAATACAATCCAACCTGTCACCACAAGGTTAGTCCGTTAACACCTTTGTCCAAAACCGACACATAGACTAAGACCTCATGCCCCTCTCACCACATAATTCATCCTTCTCTACTTGAGACTAGATAGTTATTAGAGTATCAGGATGACCTTCCTTACGGGACCCTCAACATCAATGTGTACAATACCATGCCACTAGAGAATCTCTCCACGAGACTCATATCATGTCCATATATATAAATTCATAAATCTACATCCAACATAATAAATTATGTATATCAATTGAATATATTATAAAATAAAATTAGCAGAATATAATCTGATTAACAAGAATTAAGTAAAAAAACATCGAGTAAACTTCCAGGAAAGAGAGGTGCGTCACAATGGACAACTTAAGTACCAAGTCTTTCCTAGCCAAAGTGTTCCTCAACTAATTTTTAACAAATTTCTTATTTTCAGATTCAAAATAACATAATTTTACATCAATAATAACACATAAATTTAATGCTTGAATAGTTATATAACCAACACATAGACATACACAATAATTCAAGACATGAATAGTAATAAAATAGTAATAACATAAAAACATAGAAAGGTTAGCTCCCCTTACCTCTTTTCCAGACTTAGTTTTCTACTCAGAAGTTGTTTCCCCAAAATTCTCTAGAATCTCTACTCTCTTTGCAACCAAAATTTCTTCCTAATTCTTTCCTTCTCTCCTTTCTCTCTTTCTCTCTTATTTCCTCTCCTTCTTGTGCTGAATACCTTCCCATGGCTATTTATAGGCCAAATGTTTTACTATTTACTAATTTTTTAATATTATTTTATTAAATTAATGTCTTAATCACAACCACCACCTACAATATCTTTCCTTAATACTTAAGAATTCTTATCCCTTCAGAATATTTGATTTTTGATTTTATTATTTATTTTTATTTATTTATTCTTTTTTTTACCATTCATCTTTTTTACTATTCACTTTTTTTTTAACAAAACCTTTCTACAAATTGTAGAAATAGGTTCGGAAAATTTTGAACCTATCCAATCTATAATATTATTCATCTATTAAATTGGAGTTCTGAATGGATAAATCCATAGTACCATGCTCTTTTGAAACATCTTCTTCTTTATTTCCATTTATAATATTATCCAATCTATAATCTTAGGGTTTTATTTGCAGAGGAAAACTTTTGGAAAAATAGCAACGCAAAAGGCTCTATTGCTAAGTAAAGGTTGTGCGTTTTGAATAATTAATTTAATTAATTTGATTTCAATAAAAAAAAGTAGGATTTGAATAATTAATTTAATTAATTTGATTTAATTAAAAAAAATAGGTGGATTGGTGAGCCAATCCGACCCACCACGAGTTCAACCCATGTGAGCCGGGTTCTTAGTGAGCTGGGTCAAACTTGTCTCGCATAAACTTTTTTGCATTTTTCTCCAACCCAACCCGGCTCAAACTCGTGGTGAGTCGGATTGGTTCACGAATTTCAACCTATTTTGAGAGCACTAATTACGATAAAATTATAGGATGGTGCATTATCTATTATCTATTACTCCTTAATTTATTATATCTTTTTCATGCCATAAATGAAGTATGAATCTCAGTAAAAAAAAAAAGAATAATGGCATTTTCATTAACAATTTATTTACTTTTTAAATAAAATATATCATGATTTTATTGTCAATCAATTTTTTAAATTAAACATTCAATATTTTTTTTTTAAGTTTTCATTTATTCCTTTTATTTTCTCAGTTAAACTCCAAGATTAAAGGGAACGGGAAAGAATTTATAAAATCATAGTTGAATGAACAAAGACTCGGATTCTCAAGAAGATGTCCTATTCTTGAATATGATTGAAAAATCAAGAAATCGAAGTTTCTTAGGAGGAAGAAGCTCGAGAATGAGCTTTATATTTCTTTAATTATAAAAATATATTAAAATCTACGTATTTTATTTGTCTTTTTCAATATATCCAATTTTTTTTCATTTTGATTCTTAACTTTATTTTTATTGTTTCAGTTAACGTAATATAAATTAAAAAGGTATGATTTGTTTTTTGTTTTTTAATATTTTTATACAAAAATGATGTAATATTTTAAAATAAAATTATTAATTTATAATAATATTTTAATATTATATATGTAAGTAATACTTAATAATATTTATTTTATTATTTAATATAAAATTTTACTGATTTGGTTTTTATGTTACAATCTTTTGTTTAAGTGAAGAAAGTCATAAAATAATACTATGACATGTTTTAATAATACAATGTTTTGTCTCTCATTTCAGTCCTTGACAATAAAATTACTATCGCAAGAAATAAAATAAAAAATTTATATTGTAAAATTTTAAAAAATAAAAATTAGAAAAAATGAAATCGATAAGTAGAGAAATTGGTGGCATATTTAAATAAATGTCAATATAAAATGCTTGTTAAAACGTTCAAAAGAAAATTGACGATATTGAATTAAAAATTATATATTCATTCATTTTTTTTTAAGAATTAAAATATATTAAAATGGAAGATATGAAGAAATTATAATTTAGCATTTAAATTTAAGAATTATAAGTACATTTAACTCTCTTTTTTTTTTAATTTGCATACATAACAGTAACGGAAAGTTACACATATATTCAATTACTTCAATTATTTATGAAGTTGAAACATAATTAATGTAATCATTTGAGTAACATAACATACATCAAAATCAAATAAAATATTTGTTTTAGTTTAAAAGATGAAAAACAGTTATGGATGAACACCAAATCATGACCACACAAAAACATATATTTATATTATATTTACTATTACTTTTTTCCCTTAAAGATTAATTTTATGTGAAGGAGTGTTAAGGTCAATCATTTACATTAATTACGGATATTCAGAATTTTTAGGTCATCGTGGTTATACTCGAACTCATCAAAATCATAGAAATTGAATATCTAATATTTTTGCATTGAAATATACTAACATGGTAAATTTAAGTCTGGGATTTTAAGTAAGACAAGAGGTTATAAATATAATTATTTTTCATTGAAAGCATTTTTTATTTAAGAAAAAAAATATTACTCAATAATAAATAATAAATATTTTTAAGTTGAAAGGTAACTAAAATATAATTAAATGAGATTTTATGAGACTTTACATTAATATATATATATATATATATATATATATATATATGATATTTTAAAAACATATGGTATAGAAAACATAAAAAAGTAAAACGTGTCTTATATTATGATTTAAAAAATTATTTTAATTATTTTATTAGACTTATGTTAATTTTTTTTATCATTTTTATATTGTTTAGTTAAAAATATTAAATTTACAATATACATTATTAAATTGTACGGATTTCTTACACTGATTCATATCTTATATTCTTCCTTTACTCTTTAATTATACTATCTTCGTCAATAATTTCTTACATTCTCGTCAAAATAACTTCTAAAACCCTCTATAATAATTATACTTTTTTTTTTTAATTTTCATAATTTTTTCTGTCATTTTAATCATTTTGAAGATATGACAATTTAAATTTGAAACTCTTTCTTCATTTGCACTAATTCATTACACAAAATTCATTCTTTTATATAAAATCAAAATGAAAAAAAAATTGTGAATTCATGCTATTATATAAGAATTAATGCTATTATATTTTACATAAACTTTCCTACTTTTTACTATGAAAATCTTACACAACTGAGTTCTATATTTGATGTATAGCCTTTCCATGATTCCGTATTCTGAAGAATTATAAAAACAGCATAAACATAAGACTATGATAATCTTACTAAATAGTAATTGGTAATTCTTGACGACAAATTGGACATGTAATGTTTCCACGGAGCATCCAAGATGCAAGGCAGGCGTAATGAAATTCATGAACACATATTCCAAATGGTTGAATGAAATCTCCATTCTTAAACTCTTCCAAACAAATACAACAATCAAACTGAGATTCATTCGTTTGGTCCTCACAGAAGCATTTTCTAAGAGGCAAGGCTTTCACGGCTTTGATGGTAGAATAAAATATACTCTCAAGCTCCCTTTCTGTACATATTTCATGAGTCTCAATGTCTCCAATTTCATGAGTCTCAATGTCTCCAATTTCATGATTCGCAATGTCTCCAATTTCATGATTCGCAATGTCTCCAATTTCACGAGTCTCATTATCTCTAATTTCATGAGTCTCACCGTCTTCTTCATTACCATCTGAATCTGATATAAACATTTTTCTGTAACGACGAAAGAACGATAACAATATGTAACACCAAATAGAGAATCCTATTATGCAACTCAACACTATGAAGACTAAAACATAGTAGGACATAGATGATGTCAATAATAGAGACACCACCAACACTAGAATAAGAATCATGATATAACAATATAAATACTAAGAATAAACAGAAAATTAACTAAAGATACTAATTATAAAATTCACTCACTTTTGGTTCATTTATATAAGTTCAAAAATCACATCAAGTTCTCTATCTTTTATGTATATTCTTATCTTTTTCTATCATGATTTCTTTATCTATTATTTTAAATTATTTATCTTTTATGGCTATATAATATAATTTAAACATATATTCTTCAAAGATATCACAAGGTAAATATTCTTTTTTATTTTTCAATATTTTCTTTTTTATTGTGGAGCATTGATCAAGTATTGGATTAGAGCATTCAATTTCAAAGATAAATGATAGAGTAATTATCCTTTTCTTAAATTTACCATACATTCAATTTTTTTATTATTTTACCCCTCTAGATTTTTTATGACGGTTTATCTATCTATCAAATTATCTATAAAAAAATCTACAAAATGTAAAATAGAATATTTTTATTAAACTGGACTGCTTGTAAGAACTATTTGAGAGTTGTTTAATAGAGCATTTGTTATCACTTTCGTATATTTAATTATCTTAACAAGATATCTCTTTCCATTTATTATGTTTTTGTGCTTTAAATTTAAATTTAATTAAAAAAAGTGATGAGAGGGTTAAATATATATTTTATGACGATAAAAGTTATCTATCTTATCATAATTTAAAAGTATTATTTTATCATACATTTTAAATATAATATAATATGATTTATATAATAACAGTTATTTATTATTAATTTTAGTTATAAAAATATCTATTCTAGATTTTAGTTCAACAAAATAAACATTGACCATATGAATTATATATTATAAATTATAGTTATTAATGGTAAGAAAAATAACTACAAGGAATTTAAGAATTTATATGAATTTTAACGGGAATGTTTATTTTAAGAACTAAAATAAATCTAAAATAAAATTTATAAAAAAAATATTTGTTAATTTAGTTCAATGCTAATAAAAGTTGAGAAATTGTTTTCATTATATAATTAAATAATACTTTTTCTCTTATGTCATTTGATACAAATTATAGTTTAAACTTTAATTTATATATTGTGAGCAATTATCGGGTTTTAAAATAAAAATAAAATAAATAATTTTTTTTCAAATCCGAATCATATTTTATATCTTCGATAGGAGTCTCTTAAAATATATTTTTAAAGTATTCGCAACATATTAATTTATATAAATGATTTGTGATAAATAATTTATATTTCAATACGATATTAGTTTTAACGATTCATAATCTTTTTTAAAATTTGAAATTAAATATAAAAATAAAGATAAACGTAATAGATTTAGAAAGATAAGCGATTACGAAAATTATATATATATATATATATATATATATATCATTTTACTAAAATGATATATTTTACCAAAATATAGTAAAATAAATAATAAAAGTAAGGAAATTATGACTTAAATTAAGTGATGTTATTTTAGTTATAAAGTAAAATATATCACATTGAAAGAAAAACAACCTTCTTCCAATATATTATATTGTAACATATAATGATATATTTATGGTATGATGCATAATAATCATGATCTTAACATATTAAGAGAAAATTATAACACCACCTATCTATTATTATTACTTTTTATTTTATTTTATTTTTCATGCCATAAGTGAAGTACGATTCTAGATAAAAAAGGAATAAGTTTAATTGCTTTTTTGTTCCAGTTTTTGTTGGAGTGTGTCAAATTGGTTATACCTTTCAAAAAATGTTTCAGTTGCGTTCACACCTAATAAAATTTGTATCAATTAAGTCTCTTCCGTTAAATAGGTAGAAAACACACTAACTTTTTTACTTTCTCAAGTGTAAAACTCCAAAAAATGGTATCTTAGAAGTGGTGGTAGTCTAAAAATAGTGAGACTCGATTATTTTAATATTAAATGGTTCTATTATAAATAATTTTGTTATAAACGAGTTTCATTATTTAAAACGTATCATCTCTCTAGAAACCACTTTTCTAGAGTTCTCTACCTTCTCTCTAAGAGTTCTAACTCCTGAGTCATCTCTTTGACGATTAGGAGGTACCTATTCGACCACGACAATGAGGTCTGTGTTTCTACCCGATCAGTTTCTTCAATAGAGCAAATAAGTTTTGACTCTTTTTTCCCCTTACGTTTCTAAATCTGTTGTAGAGGAATTTAATATTGTTGCATGTGTAATCATGCCTCTCTTACTCGTTCTTAATTCGTCTAGAACTCTAAGTACTCTGTCCATTTGCAATTTAGTGTTTCGTAGGCTCGTCTAGGCATTTCTTGCGGTTCAAGTACTCTAAGTACTCTATGAATGGTTATTGATTTTGAAGAAATTACTATAATTGAGTGATTTATAAGTTTGTTAATTGTCAATTTGGATGGTATGATGTTGAGTGTAACTAAAATTGTGTGATCTTGATGTGTTATATTGTTATGAAGGTGTTTGATGAAGTTGTGTTGTTATTAGAAACTGAATTCAAAGTGATTGTGATGAGAAATGGTTACTTGTTTAGTTTTAAGTCTAAAAATGAGAGGTTTGCATGAGTGAGTTTGAGAAATAAAGGCTTTTGAGAGTGAACCATTATTTAGGTACTGTCATGAGGTAGATCGGGACTTGTTGGACGTTTATTGGGGATTTGAAATCTGAGCTATAGTGAAAGTGAAGTTTATAGTTGAAGTTTAGTAGTCTTTTGAAGGAAAAAGTGGGATTTTAGGTAGTGAAATTGTGAGAGAAGGATTATAAACTTGTTTGAGGTATTTTGGGTCTATTATGAGATGTTTTGTGACTTGTCTAAGCATTGAGATGGGGGAAATCTGATGTAAGAGTGTCTAGTGGTTATAGGTAGAGTTTAACTTGGTTTAGAACTAGTTTTTGGGGGTTTGGACTAGTGAGAAATTGAACTATGGGTTTTGTGCTTAAAATTGCTTTTTGGAGGGTATTAATAAGTCATTTGGGACTTGTTGGAGTCCGTAAGTTGTTTGAAAATAAGCCATAATTGGTGGAATTCAATTTGGGTTTATAAAGTGAGATTTTGATAAATTTAAGTTTGAAATCTTGTGTTCAATGAGTTTAGAATGTGTTTAGGTTGGTTTAGAAACATTTATTTAGGTATATTTGAGTCTAGAATACAATCTAGGGATGCTAGAAGTTGAAAAATATGCATAGGATAGGTCATGAGGGGTGCAAATTCTGCAGATTTGATGTTGCAGAATTATTCAGTCTCACTGAGTGAACTCCCACTGAGCGAGCATAACACTTCTAGCTGAGCGAACTCCCCGCTGAGCTAGAGGTTGTTGGGTGACCGACAAGTGTACCGGATCGTAGCAAGTAATATAAAATGGTAAGACCAAGTATCATTTCCCAAGACACTCACGACACTAAACAGTTGTGCTTTTGCTTAACCAATTAAGACCGAAAACAATATTTTGGGGGTTTTGAATGCAAAGTGCAGAAAAATAAACATGAATGCAATTTGATCAATTGAGGATAAGCACAAAAGTGAATGGATGATGTTGACAATATGAGATGAATATGTTGTTGGGGTTAGATTTCACCAAGTTTACTCTCATGTATATAAAAATTCTCCTTCTTTCATTAACGTCAACGTCACTCTCTAAATTACTTAAAACCCGATCCCTCGGCGAAGAAAGCCTATCCCTAATTACTAGGTCACAATCCCTAATAATTAATTCAGCATTAAGATTAAGAGCTTAAGACGACTGTTAAGACTCCGACAAATGTACTGAATCGTATCAAGTAATATAAATGGTAAGACCAAGTATTGTTTACCCTAGAGACTCACGGCCTAAACAGTCATGTGATTTCTTGATTAATTAAGACTTGAGAACAAAATCATTAGGTTTGTAATGCGAAAATTAAACATGAATGCAAGTTGTGATCAATTGACAAAAAGAATGCACAGGTGAATGGTTTGTAAAATATGAGATGATTATGTTGTTGGGGGTTTCGACTTCTCCTATCCACTCTCATGTATTTATGAATTCATCTTCATCATTAATGTTAATGCCACTTTCTAATTTACTTTAAACCCGATGTCTCGGTGAAGAAAGCCTATCCTTAATTACTAGTTTACAATGTATTGTCTCCCTAACAATTAATTCTGCATTACATATACACAGAAGCTTAAAGGCAACCAAAACTCATATCCCTATGTCTAGGTAATACTGGTTTTGGGAGAAATTCCCCAGATCTAGATTTTCCCGTATGTGTCCATATCAACAAAATCAATTATCATGTTGTGAATGAGTTAAACAAAGCAATGCATAGAGTATAGAGGAAAAACCCTAATAATTAATGAACGAAGCATATATAATATAAATCAATTCAATACATGAGAGTTTCAAAGGATTACATCGTTTCCCCAACAACAATTGAAGTTTAGTTTACCATAGACATGGTGAAACTACATTAATAATGGAAAAGAATGAAAGATAAAACCCTAAAAGTTGACGATAGGAGCTTCCGCATCCAAATCCTCCTTCGAGGGGGGAAAGGGTGTGTTTTTACGCCTCTTCTGTAAAAAAGATACCCTCTCTAGGTCGTCGAAATGATTAAATAGCTCAAAATAATTACAAAAAACACAGCCCAAGCCCACTCGCCGGCGCTCAGCGCCTCAACTTAGGGCGCCCAGGCGGGACTGCGAGAGCTCTGCGCTCAGCGCCCCTGGAAGAGCACCCAGGCGTCACCTGCGGTACTAAAATGACGCTCAACGGTACTGGAAGGGCGCTCAACCCTGAGTGCGAGACTGCTGCCCTGAGGGCCTCAAAAAAGGAGCAGTCAGGCGTCAATGTGAGACTTCAGCGCTGAGGGCCTCCAAAAGGCGCTAAAGCGCCACTAGCAATTCCTCTTTCTGATACTTTTCCAGATTTTCCTGAGTTACAACTCCTTGCTACTTCAAATCTTCTTCCAAATCATCCTAAATCCTGTTAAAACAAGGAAAACCAAGCATAAAACCAATAAATCCACCTTCAGCTCTCTTATTCTCATAACTAAAGCAAAAGCATGATTTCAAGCTAGTTTCTAAGTCACAAAGGGTGTTTTTAGTATCAAAATTAAGTATAAAATAACGATATTTCAACCGTTATCACAACCCCAAACTTAAAACTTTGCTTGTCCTCAAGCAACAAGATATAACTCAGCTTTCAAACAATCAATACAATGATTCAATACATTCCAAAACTCTTTCTTCCAAGACAAGTAATTACTCAAATCAGCTCATCATAAAGAATTCAGTCAAGATGTACAAATGCCTTGATTCAAATAACTCATTGCGGTGTTCACATAATCACATAATATCCAACAGATGTTATTCTCATGAATGATCAATTAACTAAGCATAGACGTAATCATGTATTCATGGAACTACTCCTCACCAGACAAAGTGTTTCACTCAATCACATAGGTGTATATAGAGGTCACTCCTTCACTCTACTATCCCAATGTCATATAAAACAAAATTGCCTTTCATTTAACCACAATCAAACACACTCTCAAATAAGTATCATCACAAGGACTTTCCATGGCTTGTAACGTGGCTAGGCTAAGAAGAACATTGGTTTTTTTTTTATCACAAAATCCTTGAGTTAAGAGAGTTTATTCATAATTTTCTCATTCAAGTACAATCTCTCTTTAAACAAACCAATCTCACTCATTCCCAACTTTCCCCTTTTCGCATTGAGCTTTTCTTTTTTTTTTCTTCTTTTTTTTTTCTTTTCATATTTGCTCAACACTTAGCTCAATGATTATTCTCTTTTTATTTTTTATTTCCCAACAACCCCAAACTTGAACCTTTATCAATACCATACGAATATTCTCAACTTAACTCAAGGTAAAGATTTTCAAAAGGGTTTTCATATCATGTATAAGGCTCAAGGTTCAAAAGGGTAGAACACATTGTTCTCTTTTATTTGGGCTAAAATCATGCATTGGCTAAGAGAGGGATAATAAAAAATGGCCTTGATCATATGACACAAGAAAGCAAGTAATTCAATCATAGAAAGCTGGGCAAAATCATTCATGTTTTCAAAAGAATAGCAATCATTCACAACAAAAACTCTGGAGTTCAATTCCTCACATACAAGTTATTTCCAAGTTCCAGATATTTCAGATACACATCCTGCTCAGTATCATAATCACAATCATAACATCATGCATCTGTTCACACATAAATTGTGAACAACCACCTGTATATCAACATCTTATGCACCATCTCAACATCAATCAATATAAAAGCATCATCAAGCAATACTCATCAACACAACAATATGAAACCATTGCATCAGATATAAGTTTTAAACCAAGTACATCACAACCTATTCTAAAAACAGAAGCAAATAAAGTTCAACAAAACAAAGATAAGAAAAATCCTGTTCTACTGCCAATAGCATTCATGAGTAAATGCTATCCTCATCCTCGACTGTCATCTGAGTCTTCCTCCTCCTCTTCGTCGTCTTCCTCTTCCTCTTCTTCATCATCATCATCTTCATTGTCCTCCTCCATGGCTGAAGCTTCAGCTGCTCCAGCTCCACTAGCCTGTGCTTGATCCTCTGGCCATCCCACCAAAGTGTTAAACCCCTTCATCGTCCACTACCGTCTAGGAGGTGTATCATACAACCCTATAATCATCTCTGCAGTGGCTACCTGCCCTCTATGCAACGCCTGCATCCTAGACTCCATTAGGGACATATACATGTCCCTCATCTAGAAAGGCTCTGCATCCTGAGGCTGCTCCTGTGCTGGTGGTGGTGCCCTCATATGAACTCTAGGAGGCTGTGGTGGTGGCACTGGCTGGCCCGCCTCATCCAGCACGCAATACTAGGTATAATAGGAAGCGTCTATTTCTTTTCTTGGTCGCTCCATCAGCGGTGTGGAGGTATTCACTCCAGCTATCTCGCAAAGATGTGTGATCAAAGATAGGTGTCCTAGAGGCGCTTTGGTGTTCACAAAACTGGCACAAGTCTTAATTTCATTCGCTATAACCTGCCTAATATTAATATTTAATCCTCTAATCACACAATAAAGAAAAATGGCCCTACTGGTGGTAATATCTGACACGTGAGAACATGGCTGAATGTTTGCATGAGTGAAGGCCATCTAGTACTTTGCCAGAGGAGTCAAATAAGATCTCCTAATATGAATGGGTGCCTCATTCCTATTTCTCTAAAAGCGTCCTTCAGGCACACACAGTGTTCTCTCTATCTCATCAAAGTCAGCTTCTTCCTCCAAAGTCAGTGCAAACTGACATTGCTCACCAACCCACTCAGTGTTAAGAAACCTGTTTATAGTGACAGGATCATAGTGAATGATCTTCCCTCTCACATAACTAGTATAGGCTTCTCTCTGACTATTACCAAATGCCCTTGCATTGGTGTAGAATTCTTTGACAACCGCTATGTTTGTTGGGGTTGGATAAGAAGCTACATTCTCTCATTCTCTTCTCTCTAATTCCCTTCCAAATTGCGGGGCTAAGGTTGGTATTCAAGAAAGTAGATAGGGTTTTGAACCATTTGGAAATTGATAAGCTGTCGTTGAAGCTATCAAATTAATATTACTTTTCAAGGCAACTTCAGTATTGTCAAGTAGTATTCAAGAAAGTAGATAGGGTTAAAGTAACCCCGAGTCATCTCCCAATAAACACAGAATCGGTTTTCAATATTTAACTCTTATGAATAAAATTAAGAAAGTATGTTAATGGAATTAAGGTTTGAAGAATGTTGAAGAACAAATAGGAAACTTAAAAACAATTATAATGAAATAGGCTAATTCCACTGCTTTCCAAGATAGATTCATCATCGGTTATTCATAGATAATTGTTCAATTTATTATTGTTTAAGTTTCAAATTAATTAAAGTACATTCTTAATTAATTTGAGGGCGATCATGCATTTAATCAAAGTACATTCTCAATCAAATGCAAGACCTTTCTAGATTATTCACAATAAATTCAACCAAAGTACATTCTCAATCAAATTCTATTGTGTTTAATCATGTTTATTCTTAAATCTCCTAACCAAATTAAAAGCTAATTAATCAAAGTAAATTCTCAATTAATTATAGTTGAAATTATTACTACCAACCAAAGTACATTCTGAATTGATAGTAAAAACCATTTAATCATATGAAAGTTCCTAACTTAAATCAAAGTATATTCTCTCAATTAAACCTAGAAACCCTAGAACTCATATAATCAATATGCATGTAGATTCAAACACATTATGATGAAAAAAATCTTTGTTTTTAATATGATAGAGAGATGAAAGACATAGAGAGAGAGAACAACTTAAATCAATAATCAAAATAAACAATTGCATTAACTCAACCTAACCTCAGAATCCATAATGAAATTACAGCAGAATAGCCCTAGACGCTTAGCTCTCCATGAACGGAGTTGAATACATGATGAAATAAGAGAGAGAAGTGGTGAATGAATGAATGAATTCTTTTCTGCCTCCCCTAGGTCTCTTTATATAGAACTTGATTGGGCTTGGACTCTGAATATTCAGTTGACAGAATCTTTTATCTTATATCTTCCAAATAACTAAAAGATTTAGATAATTATAACATTATTTGGAAGATATTTTCTGTTGATATTCCCAAATTAAATTAATTCAACAACTGAATTTTATCTTTTAGCTTTTCTGACTTTCCAAAATTGCACAAATGTCTTGAAATTTCATCTATTTGCGCTTTAGCCCCTTCTGAATTTCCCAAAATTGCACCAGACCCCCTTAGTTGACCAGAATCAATCTATTTAACCAGTTTTTCGCAGCCAATGCGGGCCTGCCACGTGGAATTCCCCCTTTCTCCCAAATTAGGTTTCAGATTGGGGAGAGGGCTTGCCCCTATGCCTGTGCCGCGAAAGGGAAAACGGTGGCTGATGCGATTTCTGGATCTTTGGTTTTTTTGGTTTGATTCTTGTAGGTTTCTTGAAGTTGACGTGCCGGCTTGCTCAAGGTGGTGGCCTCTCGGCGGCTGGCGACTTGATTGGTAGAGGTTGGCGGTTCGTTACGATTTGGTGGTTGCGGTTGGCGGTTCGGTGCGATTTGGCAACGTGGAAGATGACGGTGGTCGTGGAAGAAGGTCGCACTCTGGTTCTCTCTCACGATGACGGATGACGCTGGTGCGATGAAAGGAGGTTGTCGCAATTGGTGATTTGGTGCTCCCATACTGGAGGGATTTCTGCGTTTTAGGTTGAACGGGGAAGATGAAGAAGCGACAATGGGTGGCGGCAAGGCGTGAAGAACTCACGAGGAAGAAGAAAGGTTGCGCGATGATGATGACGAGCTGGGTTTTGATGGCGGTGCGGCATGTGGTGTTGACGGCGGTGCGGAGAAGCGATGGTGGTCCGGCGAGAAAGGATGGTGGCGGCAAGGTGGAGACGGTAGAGGTGGCGCGACGGCTAGGGTTTCTGTGGAGAAGATTATGTTCATGTGTTAGGGCTGAGGTGGCGTGTTCTGATTGGTTCACTAGTGAGTGAATGGATCAGTGATGTGGCATCATCTGGGTGGTTCAGTCTGTTAGTGGTGGACTGCCACGTGGCATGATCTGGTGAAGTCTGACTAGTTAGTGGTAGGAGGGGTATGGGTAGGAAACTTTAGGGGTGTAGGAGAAAATGCTTAGTGTTTGGGCTTGCTTAAGAAAAAAGGGTTGTATGTAGGGAAATTTAGGAGGTGCAAGGGTAGAAACTGTCTGTTTGGCCCATCTGTACACTATTTATCAAATAAAATCTGATTTTGGGCCTTAATCTACAATTTGGACCAATAAACTTGTAATTTCAGCTGCACAAATAAACATTAGAACATTCAAGAATAATTTATGCGCTAAAATTCACCTTTTACGTCTCTTTAATTCCCAAACCCAACAATTCCAATCATCACAAATTCACTCTAAATCAATCATTTATGCACAATTATCCCATCAAAAATTTGAATTTTAAAGCATAAATGTGGGAATAAATATGCACTTATCAAAAATGTTGCTCATTCAAATAGGATAGGAACTTGTTTGAATAAAAATGCTCCAGCTCCTTTCTCTTGTGTCCCATGGTTTTGATCCGCTTTCTCGATGATGAAGCCTGTTGAGATTGTTGATAAGGGGAGCATTGGTTTAGCTAAACCTTACAATCTCACAGTGTTTCTGGTTTTTGATGATGACAACACATTATTAATAACACATGTATTGACGTGTGTTACATGTTCATTACTTTCATGTGTATGATTACTTGAGAACATGTTTGTGTTGATTCTGTCATTGTATGCAATTTCACTATGTTCTACATGAGATATTATCAGTGATTGCATAACATTTGATTTGAAAAAGAAAAACCACATGCACTTTTGTTGAACTTATATTGTGTGGAAAAACAACAATTTTAAGTCGACTTCATTATGAAGCAAGTCGATTTAAACTCGTGTTCTGCATAAACCTTTTCAAAGTGTGCTATGAACAGTTCTGCAAAGAAAGTTTTTCAAAAGTGCATTAAAGTGTGACTTAGTCGACTATGTGCGCAAGCTATTCGACTTAGTTAGTTTTGTTTTGAAAATCTGTTAATGTTTGTGAAGTATAACGGCTATATTTGATTTCTTTGACCAAGCATTAATTGTGAGTCAACTGCATTAAATGTGTAATCATTTAAGTTGATCTGATTGCTGCTATCTGTTATAACTGTTTGCATAAAGTCGACTGCATTAGTAGCACAATCGATTATAGGAGTGTCAGTTTTGTGATAAACTATATATAGACGCAAATTTGATCTCTGAAGAGACTTTTGTGATTTTAACGATTTCAGTGATTCTTTTCAGATTTTGCAGAACGTGCTAAGCTCCAAGAACTCATCAAGAAGACCGTGGTGATCATTCTTTGGTGGTTGCTTGAAGAACAAGTGTTTGTGTTGAAAGACAGATTGATCATACTGCACATTGAGTTATTTCTGATACGTGATCAAATTCTTCTCTCAATCTTGTGAAGATTGTGGTTGCCCTGTTTTGATTACAGGAAGAGGACGTGATGCATTCTAGGACTTTGAGGATTGTTCAAAGTGGTTGAAGACTGCAGGAGAGGGGATATCTTGCTCCTGTCTTTGTTTTGTATATGTCTATATTTTGGTTAGAGGGTTAGAGAGGTGTTTTATATTTTGACGTGGAGGTCTCTATAGAAACCTTATTGTAAAAACCTTGACCATTATAGTGCACTTGCTTCCGGGTACAGGAAGGACACTGGATGTAGGCAATTTGGCCGAACTAGTATAAAAACTGCGTTTGAATCTTCTATCCTTGCACTTTTACATTTCAAGTCGACTTTACTTTTAACGTAGTCAACTATTTTCCGCTGCACTTGAATTATCTTTTTCCTTGTGTTTCAAGAAACTTTTGAAAGTTCTCATTTTTACGAAAAATATTTTAAAAAGACTTTGATTTCTGTATTTCACCAATTCACCCCCGCCCCTCTTGGTGTTGAAACTAAGCCATTCTATTTTCAACAAAGACATTCCTGCATCACAAAGATTCACAGAACAACCCAAAAACGTTATCAAGCATCAGTACTTGAATAGAAAAACAACCTCTAAACACACTATTCTCATCACTGCTGAGGGCAAAACAAGGGCCCTCGGCGTCACCTGCAAAAAACACACAGATAGCCAAACACAGCAAAAAACAACACCACATGCAATTTTCTCAATTTAAATCATCAATCAAGCATTTTAATCGGTCCAAACAATGATTATTTCAGTATAACATGCAAAGACCACAACATTCATTAAGAATCATCTTTCAAATGCCCTAAAATGTAAAATGCATGCACTTACTTGGTTGGAGATGCACAAAGTGTGAAGAATGCCAAACGAAATTGGGAAAACCAAACCCTAATAGCAATGCGCAGAGAAAACCCGAAACTTGGATGGAAAAGTGATGCAAAATGGGTGGAGAAAGGATTTTATGTAGGAGGATGAAGGGGAAAGTGAAGATAGAACCTTTGTAGAGTGTTTTGGAGTAGTTGGAATGGGTAAAAACTTAGAGAGAGGCTTGGGCGAAACCTAGGGTAGTGAAAGTGTCTAATGGGCCAAACTTACGCTGAGCCCAATTTTAATAAAACCCTACTCTGCCAGAAGTCGCGCTCAGCGCCCCAGACTGGCGCTGAGCGGCATGCGTGACTCAATTTCTCCACTCTTCTAGCTTGCCCTAAGCGTCCTTAATCAAGGCCCTTAGCTTCAACTGTGAATTTCCGAAATTTCATGTGTTTTCCACCTCACTCACACTTCAACTCTCAGTCAAAACAAATCAACTCTCTACACCTCCCAAACATATCATCAATTTAGTTCAAACAATGCACAATAAAACAGAAATAAAACAAAACACACAAAGATAAAGGTTTAGAAAACTGGGTTGCCTCCTAGTTAGCGTTAGTTTAACGTCACGAGCCTAACACATGCATCTCTTAGCACCCATCAGTAAGTGCAGATGTTCTCATCAACACCCATCAGTAGGTGTTTAGCAGCGTAGTATCCTTCAGTAGATACTCAATCACCTAGCATCCATCAGTAGATGTTGTGCCTTAGTAAACTCATAACCAAATAACAAAATATAAATTAAAGTTTTGAATTACATCACCAAATAAACAATAAATCAAAGTTTTTAAATCACTGGGGTGCCTCCCAGCAAGCGCTCTTTTACTGTCACTAGCTTGACCCAATAAAGCTCAAGTATAATCTTCTATGTTGGTGTTCATCTTGCTTTCATCATACCAACTTATCAACAACTTCTTTTCCACCTTTTTGACTCTTCTTAAATATGGAGCCTCAATCTCTATCACTCCATTCTCTTTAAACTCTTTCACAACCCACAACTTGTTCTTGAATCTCACCGGTGTGCCAAGTTTGAGTTGTTCATCCTCCGAGTCATGATGAACCTTCTTCCCTTTGTCATCTTTTTCTTCTTCCTTAACCTGTGACAAGAAATAGTTTTTACCTTTGTTGACCGGCTTAGTAGCTTTAGGACTATTCGCTGGTGTATCTTCATATACAGCTTTGTGACCGGTCTTCTTTACTTGAATCTGCTGCTCAACATTGAAGACATTAAACATCACCTCTTCCTCTTGGTCTTTAAGCACTATCGTTCCATCATCCACATTGATGATAACCTTGGCGTTTTCATAAATGGTCTTTCAAGAATAATCGGGATCTTCTCATCTTCCTCCATCTCCATCACCACAAAATCAACCAGGAATTCAAGCTTATCTATTTGAACCATAACATCTTCCGCTACACCATAGGGTTTCTTGGTAGATCCATCCGCCATTTGCAAAGTCACCTTTGTCGACTTGACTTCAAGACCACCAATCCTCTCAAACACCGATAGGGGCATCAAATTAATGCTTGACCCTAAATCAATTAGGGCATTCCCTATTTTAATGATGCAAGGAATAGTAAAGCTTCTTGGATCTTTAACTTTTGGAGGAAGTGATTTCTTCAAAATAACATTGCAATTACCCTGTACATCAATAGTTTCCTCATCTAAATATCTCTTCTTTTTGAGGACTTGCTTCATGTGCTTCGCATAAGCAGGAATTTGCTGCAGTACTTCGGTAAATGGCATAGTAATCTCGAATTGCTTGAAGATCTCCTTAAAACGCTCATATTGCTTCTCTTTATCAATCTTTGAACCCTCCTTAGGGTAAGGAAGAATCTTTTCAATTTTTCCCTCAATTTTTTTCTCTCCCTCTTCTCCTCTTTCTCTTTTCTCTCAACCTCACCTATTCTTTCTTCTTTTTCTTCTTTCTTCTCTAACTCAACTTTTTCTTTGCTCTCATCCACCCTCTCCTTACCTATACTCACAATAACACATTCTTTTTCAGGGTTAACCTCAGTATTAGCCCCAAATTGATTTTCAGGTTTATCTTCCATCTTCTTGGCCAGTTGGCCGACTTGCACCTCCAAATTTCTTATAGCAGCTTCAGTACTCTTATGAGTAGAGATAGTCACCTACATAAACTGTTGAAGAGTTTCTTCAAGCTTTGAAGTTCTGTCAGTTAAAGTAGATATCTCTTGCCATTGTGATTGTTGCTGCGGTGGCCTATTAAATTGTCCTGCTTGCCCAGATTGTCCACTTTGACCTTGACCCATGCTTGGGTGAGGTTTCCATCCTTGGTTGAAATTACCTTGGCGGAATTGGAATTGATTGCCCATATAATTAACATCTTCTTGGGCCTCCATTGGAAAAGCACATTGACCATTGATATGATCACCACCACATAATTCACAGAGTTGTTGTTGAACCTATGAAACATTCTTCAACTCCTTTGGTAATTGAGCGAGTATCTTCGTCAAATTCTCCAATTGTTGAGTTATAATTTTATTCTACGCGAGCAAGGCATCCTGAGATTGTAGATGTAGAAATCCCTTTTGTTGAGGTGGAGCTCCTCTTTCACTATGCATCTCGTTAACATTGGTAGCCATGTTGTCAATCAGTTCATAGGCTTCCTCTGGAGTCTTGCACTTGATATTACCTCCAGCTGAGGCGTCTAGCATCAATTTGGTTTGTGAACCAAGTCCTCCAAGGAAAAGAATGACTACCGTTGCTTCGCCAAAACCATGTGTGGGCGTCTTCCTCAACAAGCTATTGTATCTATCCCACGCTTGACCTAAAGTTTCTTCCATGCCTTGCCTGAAAGAAGAAATTTATTGCTTACCCTTGTTGATTTTCGACTGTGGGAAGTACTTGTTCAGGAACTTTACAACCATAGCTTCCCATTTAGTAAAGCTATCCTCCGAGAAAGAATTCAACCATAACTTAGCATTGCCTCCCAATGAGAAAGGAAACAAACTAAGCTTTATAGGGTCATCCAGCATACCATTGATCTTCACAGTGTTGCAAATCTCGTTGAATGTACTCAGATGCTCATATGGACTTTCATGAGATAGTCCATTGAATTGGTTTCTCTTCACCAATTGTATCAATGCTGGTTTCACCTCCATACTTGTAGCATTGACCCTCGGCCTTGCAATGTTGTTAAAATGATGAGGGCCAACAATAGTGGTGTAATCTGTCAGAGTGCGTCTGCGGTTATTCTCTCTAGCCATCTCTTTGGTACTTTGGTCAGATCCTTGCGGTGAGGGTTGTAAAAGTGTCTCCGGAGGAGGGAATAATTCTCCAGACTTTCTGTTTCTCCTTCTCCTTCTAGTTCCACTCAATCCTTCAAGAACAAGTTTTGAGTTTTTCTTGCTTCTACTACGAATCGTATCCTGCATACACAAGAAAACAAAACCCTAGAAAGCAATTTTTAGAACCAAACAAAAAAAAATAAAAAAAATCAAGTCGAAGTTAATCAATAATCACAGAAATAAAATAGTTAAACCACGAGTCCCCGACAACGACACCAAAAACTTGTTAAGACTACGTCAAGTGTACCGAATCGTATCAAGTAATATAAATGGTAAGACCAAGTATCATTTTCCCTAGAGACTCACGACCTTAACAGTCATGTGATTTCTTGATTAATTAAGACTTGAGAACAAAATCATTAGGTTTGTAATGCGAAAATTAAACATGAATGCAAGTTGTGATCAATTGACAAAAAGAATGCATAGGTGAATGGTTTGTAAATATGAGATGATTATGTTGTTGGGGGTTTCGACTTCTCCTATCCACTCTCATGTATTTATGAATTCATCTTCATCATTAATGTTAATGCCACTTTCTAATTTACTTTAAACCCGATATCTCGATGAAGAAAGCCTATCCTTATTACTAGTTTACAATGTCTTGTCTCCCTATCAATTAATTCTGCATTACATACGCACAGAAGCTTAAAGGCAACCAAAACTCATATCCTTATGTCTAGGTAATACTGCTTTTGGGAGAAATTCTCCAGATCTAGATTTTCCCGTATGTGTCCATATCAACTAAATCAATTATCATGCTATGAATGAGTTAAACGAAGCAATGCATAAAGTATAGAGGAGAAACCCTAACAATTAATGAATGAAGCATATATAATATAAATCAATTCAATACATGAGAGTTTCAAAGGATTACATCGTTTCCCCAACAACAATTGAAGTTTAGTTTACCATAGACATGGTGAAACTACATTAATAATGGAAAAGAATGAAAGATAAAACCCTAAAAGTTGAAGATAGGAGCTTCCGATTCCAAATCCGCCTTCGAGGGGTGAAAGGGTGTGTTTTTACGCCTCTTCTGTCAAAAAGATACCCTCTCTAGGTCGTCCAAATGATTAAATAGCTCGAAATAATTACAAAAATCACAACCCAAGCCCACTCGCCGGCACTCAGCGCCTCAACTTAGGGCGCCCAGGCGTGACTGCGAGAGCTCTGCGCTCAGCGCCCCTAGAAGGGCACCCAGGCGTCACCTGCGGTACTAAAATGACGCTCAGCGGTACTGGAAGGGCGCGCAACCCTGAGTGCGAGACTGCTGGCCTGAGGGCCTCAGAACAAGGAGAGTCAGGTGCCAGTGCGAGACGTCAGCGCTGAGGGCCTCCAAAAGGGTGCTCAGGCGCCACCAACGATTTCTCTTTCTGATACTTTTCCAGCTTTTCCTGAGTTACAGCTCCTTGCTACTTGAACTCTTGTTGCAAATGATCCTAATTCCTGTTAAAACAAGGAAAACCAAGCATAAAACCAATAATTCCACCTTCAACTCTCTTATTCTCATAACTAAAGCAAAATCATGATTTCAAGCTAGTTTCTAAGTCACAAAGGGTGTTTTTAGTATGACAATTAAGTATAAAATAATAGTATTTCAACCGTTATCAACGACCAAAACTCATACCCCCATCCCTGAGAAATACTACTTTTGGGAATAATCCTTGAAGAACTTGAATTGTAAGGAACCTCTCAGCATTCATGCAATTCATACATCATGCTATGAATGTGTTAAACAAAGCAAGCATTGATCATAGAAGAATTACCCTAACAATTAACGAAAGAAGCATATATTATTATGTATCAATTCAAATACATGAGAGTTTACAAGGTTACATCATCCCCCAACAACAAATAGAATTACAATGGAATGAAAAGAGATAGAAAACACCCTAGGAATAGAAGAGGAGAGCTCCAGTATCCCTAAATCTGCCCCCAAGGGGCGAAACACGTGTTTCTGTGCTTATGCCATCAAGAGATACCAACCCTAGGACATCTAGGTCTTTAAATAGGGTAGAAAAATAACAGAAAATGGGTCCAAGCCCAAAATAGATAAGAAAAATAACTGAAAACGGGTCCAAGCCCATAACGCTGGCGCTCAGCGCCCCACTTAGGGCGCCCAAGCGTCGAACGACAGAAACTGGTGCTCAGTGCCCCTAGAAGGGCGCCCAGGCGTGACTTGCGGCACTTAACTAGCGCTCAGCGCCCAAAACTTGCGGTGAGCGCTACTTTTTCTGCACATTCCACCGATCTACCCCAGAAACTAGCGCTCAGCCCCAAGGGATTTTTTTCAGCATTGCGTGTTTTTCTCTTTTTCTGCAGTTGTGCTTGCTCCTTGAGTTTCGACTCCTTCATACTTTGACTCCTCTTTCAAATCACTTCATTAACCTACTAAAACAAGGGAATTTAGTCATAAAATCATTAAGTTCAACCTCAACTGTCTTATTCACACAATTTAATATAAAACATGATTCCAAGCAAGTTTGTAAGTCAAAAAGGGTGCATTTAGTATCAAAATTATATCACAGATAACGGTACTTTCAACCGTTACCAGAGGTGAGTGAGCAGAACCCACTGTTTCTGTTTTCGAAAGTTTGGTGCACTGAGTGACTAGTCCAGATCCTGTTTTGAATGTTTCTTTGTTTTATGATAAATTTAAGATATGTTTTGACTTTGAGGATGGTGTAGAAATATCTATAGTATTCTATGATTGTTTATTCTTGAAGTTATGTATGTATTTGATGTATGATTAAAGATGATACTCTAATGGGGGTTATCCTGACACTCTAATGGTCTTTCATTCTCAAGTAGAGAAGATTGACACATGTGTTGAGAGTAGCAGGAGGTCTTTGTCTTGGGTGCTTCCAGTATTATCCAAAGCATGGAATAGACTAACCTTGTGAGTGTGGTAGGGTGAAACACGTTGGCAATGGCTTTGCAGAGCAGTAGAGGCCACCACAAGTGCACGACCCGCCATAGCTTGACATTCATACTAAATTTGGATAGTCAGTCTAGGTATTTGCATGTTAAGATGTTTGGATTGATGTATGTGATGTAAATTATTTATGTATGTCATGTTATGAATGTTATATGATTTCTTTGGTATCTAGCTTACCCTTGTTTTTCTGATTGTCTGTCTTTGTATGTTGTTTCTCTTTTGCATGATCACCTAATGGTGTGAGCTTAGGGATTCACCTATTCAGTTGTTCCAGCTAGAGGTGAGGGAGAAATATGAGTTGTTAGATAGATTTACAGAAGTAGATCTCTTCTATGAAGGAGGTTTATTTTACATAGTTGTTCTTTTAGTAGCTATGTAATGTTTCATTTTTGTAGTTTTTACTATTAAAATGGGATGTTACATTAATGGTATCAGAGTAGTTCGTCCTTAGGATGACTTGTAGGTGGTGGGTTTGTCGTGTCTTCCCTATGAAGAGTCGAGTCTAAATGGTATGGTTTACCATTTCCTCCAAGTCTAGATAGTAGAGTTGTGTATCTAAGTAGATGTTTTGAGAATAGAAAACGTCTTAATAGGAATAATGAGGGTGCACACTCATAACTTGATATCAGAGATGATTTTCCTTTCTTAATTCTAAAGCTTTGGGGAATAAAGGGTTGTGATTCTAATGTTATTATCTATAGTAATTTTTGTCTTGTTCTTGTCTTTGTGGTAGTGTATTGTGCTCTATAATGGTAGAAGAATGCAGATTCAAGGACAAATTGACCTGTATATCTTCATTAGAATTGGTTTAAGCCTTTGAGACAAATTCTTGTCACGAAGATAAGGAGTTAGAAGACTAGAGATTTTGAGTTTCCAAGAATGTATTATGATGTTTGGAGGTAAAAACATCGTTTTCATTGGAAGAGTTTCAAGAACACAGTTAGGGGAGTAGAAATCACAAGTTGTTCCAAGAGAAGTTTGGGTAAGCATTGGTGTAGCAAGGTTTGAGAAATCAGTTTGGTTCAGTGTATCAGTAACGTGGGAGGTCAGAAGAAAGGAAAGTGGTGATGAACAATTGAGTAGCATTGGGTGAGATTGGCGACATGTTTCGATGTATCAATGATGTTTGAGATCCGAATAAAAAAAGTGATGGATGGTTTGAAGCTTGAGTTAAGAAAGGAATAGGAATTCTAAAGTTGACCAAGGGGAATCAATATCTAGAAAGGAAGTAGAAGAAGAAGAGTTTGAGAAGCAGTTGTGAAAGACATAAAGCAGATTTAAGGAGAGTTTAGTAGAAGGAAGAATTTCCAAGTTGAGAGAACATGAAGTCTTTGAGGAGAGTTGAAGTATTGTAAGGGTTGTGAACTGAGTAATAATCAGATGGAGATGGATAATATTAATAGTAAGTGGATGCATCGGAGTCAAGTTTAGAGGATATTTCGATATCAATGGTTCGAATAGGAGAAAGGTTTAACCATGGGTTGGGATTGAAGATTTCAAGCACTGAAGGAAGTAGTACATCAGAACGCCAATTTTGTAAGAAAAGATAAGGTAAGAGAATTAAGAGTACAATGTGTGAGGAATTGGGAAGAAAGGTTTTAAAATAGATAAAATAGGAGTGGCTACAATATAAGTTATTGAATTGATTATCGAGATGATCAGAGAGTTGGGTTGGTTCTGAGGAAAGTTTTGTGTTTTTGAGGTTTCGAGTTGAAGAGGTAATTCTTGAAGAAAGTTTGAGGGTAAGTTGACAATGTTCGTTATGGTAGGGGTTCCATGAAGATTTCTATGTTATATGGCGTTTGACTAGGTGATAAAATGCTTAGGTTGAAGGTTTATGTTAAGTATTTTCTTTGCAGGTTTGAAGCTTGACCTTATGAGAGAATGAGTTGTTTATAGGTCTTATTCTAAGGGAGTTTTAGTATTTCAGACGTGTTTCTTGTTTTTAGAGAAGAAAATAGTGGTGATACATCAAGGATGGATTAAGATATAATTGACAATCAGTGTTATGTGAATCAGGAAAGTTTGGCAAAACGGAAGTGAAGGAAAGATGAAGTTGTTTCTTTTATAAGATAGGAGCGTGGTCGAATGGATGGTTTGGTTGTGTTCCAATCCTTTTTCTAGTGGTTTTGATCTTCAAGAAAAGTGTAGTTTTTCAAGAAGAAAAGTTAGTAGTTATACATTAGGTGTGGATCAAGTTAGAAAATGAGGACAAGTGTGAAAGAGAAGAGTAAGTCTTTTGATGTAAAAAGTTTTGGTTGGTGTTCTGAAGTAAGTACTAGAATTACCACATTAGAGTGGTGGGATTCACTATTATATTGGTGTCTAAAGTAGAACCAATGTCAATAGTTCATAATGGGATATTTCCAGTTAAGTTTAAGGAGTGCAAGAGGCAGGTGATGGATTGATTAGAATAGCGATATTTTGGACTCAGTTCAATCATTAGGAGAAATAAAAGGTTGAAGAATCTCAAAAGAGAAATTGAGGGCAGGTTGAAACAGTCTGGTATAAGTCTTAGCAGTCAGGAATGGGTTTGGGCATGTACGTTTTCGAGGAGTAGAAATAGTGTTGAGGAAATGGAATGCCAATGATTATCGTGGAAAAGAAGAGTTATCAAGGTTTTGTGAGGTCATAGAAGTCTTGAAGAAGGTTCTTCAAGGGTGAGCTTTCTGGTTACAATTGTCATGAAGGAAGTGTTATTTTCATTAAACTGGTGAGCAAGGAAGTATGAGGATCAGAGTAGCACATCGGATGATGATGGGCATGTGATGAGAGGGTCGCACCTCCCATAAAAGTTGTGCATAAAAGAATGC
>JAHCHA010013188.1:69825-94181 GCA_027742795.1 Vigna hirtella
TGTGCTTGCCTAGTCTTGGCACGTCCCACCATTCAACACCGCTTCAACACACACACCATTCTCTTCCAGCTCAACAACGTGACATTGCTTCCAAGAAGAATCCCTAACACACCTCTTCATTCTCAAGGAATTTCGTGTCCTCTCACAGCGTGAAACCGTGACACCTCAAGCTTCCAACAATGAATCACCACTTGTGCGCTTCTTCCATCCACCACCGTAACACCTAATGAAAGTTCCCCATGCATCTTTCTAAAAGAAAGAAAGGAATCCCAGACGTGACCGTGTTGTTGTAATAAAACCAAGAGCTTTTCATTCAAGAAAAACAGTGAACTTCAATGTGCCTCATCCATTCTCCATGACTCTCCTTTGCTTTTTCAGATCCTAACATGCTGCTGGAATTAAATAAACAAAACCGAAAACTCCTTCCCGTGTGCACACCGCTTCATTCTCCTTCTCCCGTGTGCTACCTTTCTTTCCCTCTCGGTGGCTGCTCCAATACATCACCTTGCTGCACTCCAAAAGCAAGTGAAACAACTGTGTGCTTCCTAATTAAATCCTCATTCTTCCAGCTACCATTCCCGTACGCTCCCTGCTTCCAGCTCCTTCTCCGCGCACCATTTCACTTCTACTGCACACCAGCCAGCCATCACACAATCCCCTTTTCCAATGGTATACCGAAAGCTTAAATAAAAAAGTGCATGGAGGTAAGCGTAACAGCCTTCCACCGTCTCAGAATTCAACGCGTGCCTGTGCTTGTGAATAAAAATTCATTCATTTCAAGCATCCTGAATCAACGCCCGTGTGCAGTGCAAAAGAAAATCAACGAGAAGTGAAATAGAATGAAAATATGCTCTCCTTGCTGGACTTAACAACACCTTGCTTAATTCAAGAACCATTCTCATTTCTTCCATTCTTCCACCAGCCGTGACACCTCATGCTTGCTTGAGTGCTTCCAAACAGAGAAAATAAAATGTGCTTCTTTCCCAGCAAAAGCATGCGCAAAACAAAGCAAAACAGCTGAACCAAGCTTCAACCAAAGGTGCACAAAACCAAATAAAAAGGCAACGAGAAATCAACAAAAAGAATCAACGTTCCCTTCATTCTTCATTTGAAAACCGTGTTTCCAGCCAAAAAAAAAACAGAATGAGTGTGTGTGGCCAGTGGCAGTGTTCACATTTTTCCCCCAAAAAAAAACGTTCCAGCCAAAAACTCAAATCAAAAAACCGAGAGAGTAAAAGTGCCAAAATGTGTGGCGGCTGGGCTCCTCTCTAAGGACGTGTGTCCTCCCTTTAATAGGGATGGGGTCCACACAATAAAACCCTAGGTCCAAGTCACTAAATTCTAATTCTTTTGGTCTAATTTAGTTTACCAAAAATTGTCCCAAAATGTAAAAGTTAATACAGAAATTCTAAACTACTGAATTACAATTTAATTAATTCTAAAATGTCTGTGTGGAGAGTCTTGAATTTATTTGGCATTCTTCCTGATGTCCCAAAATGTATTTCCGAAATTTTCCTGCACTTCAAAAATGCACTTAATCAGCTCAGAAAACCCAAATTAGCACAATTACAAATTTCCGACCAAATTAAGCAGAATTCGGAAAACGGGGAAATAACAAACAATTAAACACAATTCCCTGGTTTATTTAAGTGCAATAAACTAAATATAATTCAAGAAATAACGACTCATCAGCATGTCATTATCAATAAGAGGTATGCATGAAGAGCTTTCTTAATCAGGTGTTGGTGGTTTGGGTAGTGATGCCATTATCTGGGAATGAGTTGTGAATGTTTAGCGGTCTTCAAAGGTCAGAAGTGAGTTATTCACAAAGGAAATGAGTAAGAGATAGAGAAGATAAAGTTAGCCTACGAGTTCAAGCTGCAGTGTCAACCTTAAATCGAGGAAGTATTAATGGAGGTGGAATAGAGAAAGTGGGTCAGGGGATGAAGGAGATGAATTAAGCTATGATTTCGAGTTATAGTGTCAATCTAGAGGTAAGGAAGTGTTAACATATAGTTTGAATAAAGAGGGGATTCAAGTTCTTGGTTTGATAAGAATTGAGTAAGAGTTGGGTGAAGAGTATGAAGATTGGGGTCTAAAATGAAGTTGTAAAGCGATTTCATTCGTATAGTTGAAATGCTATAACTAGTGGGTTTCCCAAAATGGTTGAGAAAACGCAATTTAGACAGTCCTAGTTTGAGATGTATCATAGTTGGCTTGGTACTGATCAAGCTAGTGATCTCACGTCGAGGAGGATACAAATCTAAGTATGACTACAAGCTAGTGGGTCAAGAAATGCATATGGTTCAGGTCAGTGAGTTAACGTAGTGAAGATGGAGTGCTCAAATTAGTTTTCTCGTTACAACGGATAAGGGTTTTATTTTGGTAATGGGATAACATAGTGGGAAACTATGTTACTTAAGAGTGGAGACCAGTAAAGTAATGTGAAGTCCTCAAAATGGGTGTGGTTAAAAGTAGTCAAGAGCATAAAAGTTGGTAGTTAAATAAGAAGTTGCAGTGATGTATGTGATGTAAATTATTTATGTATGCCATGTTATGAATGTGATGTGATTTCTTTGGTATCTAGCTTACCTTTGTTTTTCTGTTGTATGTCTTTGTATGTTGTTTCTCTTTTGCAATGATCACCTAATGGTGTGAGCTTAGGAATTCACTTTTTCAGTTGTTCCAGCTAGAGGTGAGGGAGAAACACATGAGTTGTTAGATAGATGTACAAAAATAAATCTCTTTTTCGTAAGAGGTTTGTTTTACATTATCATTTCTTTTAGCATCCTCATTTTGGTAGTTTTTATTATTAAAATGGATGTTACTTCAAGCGTAATCAAATGTTGTAAAAAATATAATGCCAACTGTTGAAAACATAATGCCCTGTGTCCAAAGCTTATATTGCCCTATGTTGAAATATAAAGTGTGTTTCAATTTGACCCAAAATGCCACATGTTAAATAAATTGTAAGTTATGTTTAAATTTTCTTCCTTTAGTTAATTTTATCATTTTTTGAGTTCTGTGTTTTGTTGGAAGTCTCACATCGACTAGAGATAAGGCCAAATTATAATATATAAGTGAGGTGCAAACCTCACCTTACAAGCCGGTTTTGTGGGGTTGAGTTAGACTTAAAAACCCATTTTCTAACATGGTATCAGAGACATGGTTAGAGCCTATCCTAGCGAGTTCTAAGTGAGCATTTTTGTTTCCACCCGTTGTCGGGTCGCTATCGGACCACCCATTAATTTCTACTATCATGCACGAGATGTCTATGCCTCGGCGTGAAGGAGGTGTGTTGGAAGTCTCACATCGACTAGAGATAAGGTCAAATTATAATATATAAGTGAGGTGCAAACCTCACCTTACAAGCCGGTTTTGTAGGGTTGAGTTAGGCTTAAAAACTCACTTTCTAACATGTTTTGTTGAGGTTTAAAATTGCTTTTGGTTTAAAGTTTAATATTCATATATAGTCATAATTATACGAATGTAACCAAAATATTGCACTCGCTAAACCGAAATTGTAAAATTAGTCTAATCCTAATAGAGATATACGTTTATCATTTTTCCTTTCAATAATAGATATATAAAACTTATAATAAATGACAAAGCAAGTTATAATAAATTGTTAAAATAAACTTTAAGATCATTCTAATAAGTATATTTTAAAATTAATTTAATCTTATAAAATCCAGTAAAAATGAAATTTATATCTAAAAATATATTATAATTTAATTTGATATGTAATTAATACGAGATTTGAAGGAAATCTTAATGAAACAATATTAAAAGTTGAGAATGAAAGACTAGGGCTGGGCAAAAATAATTGTACTGTACTGAATTATAGTTAAATATATTATATTATACTTAAAATAAACTAATTTATTTTTACTAAAAACTAAATATCCTATTTTTGGTTCGATTTAAATAAACTAAACCTATTATATTTGTAATACAGTTAACTTGCCTGTGTTTTTATTTTTGGTTTAATACCTATTTTGGTCCCTCAATTTATTAGATGTGTTCAAATTGGTCCTTCTTTTCTCAAAAATTCATAAACGTCCCATGTTTTGTAAAAAATAGTTCAAGTTGATCCTTTCTGTTTACGGTGTTAAAAATACAAACGGCAGAGTTGCTCCCCTGGCCAAAACTGAATGACCTGTCCAGTTAGTCATTGTGTGGCAAGTTCAGCCAATGAAGGACTACCACGTGGCAGTCCCCTTCCCACTCAAAACCGGAAGCTTCATCACACTTCTCCTTCTTCTGCCATCACTGTAACCCTCATTACCATTAACCAGTCATATTGAATATCGAACCATACTATAGCCTCCATCGCAACTTCTCCTTCATTACCTTTAGGTTAAAATCAATTCGTGATTTGTGGCTCATTGAAGATACAAATCGAATTTCGGCAAAGAAGGCAATGAAATTTTGATGAGAAAAATTGGAGACAGTGAAGTTTTGCACTTGGGATTATACTGTATTATTATTCAGTTCTAAGCACAAACTGCATAGTGGAATCAATGTTGACATGTTAATGGATCTTTTAGTTTAAGTCCAAACCAGTTTCTAAAAGAATGAGCACTTTAGGATTGAGGTTGCAGAAAGGGAATAGTCGTTCCCTCAACAACACCAATGACCAATCTTCCACAATGAACAATATATGAAATCAATAAAAGAAAACGTTTCAGAGAGATTCTTCTTGGTTCATTTACCTTCAGCCCTCAGCCTAAGTGCGAAACCCTAGCTTTCTCGGCATCAATAATAGACTTCATCAACTTCACTGCATTCTCCAGCTTCCCCTTCGCATTCACCACAACATAATCAAAATTCTTCAAAAGTTTCATCTCCTCTTTCACATGGCGGCACCCTAAATATCGACCCTAAGAACGAGGACGTATTGGAGAAACTCCTCCCGCTCCACCATCCCGAGAAACTCCTCCCGCTCCACCATCCCGAGAAACTCCTCCTTCAAGACGAAAAGGTAGTCCTTATCGTCGACTTTGGTGGGGTGGCGAGGACGCGATGCGGCGGTGACGACCAAGTGGAGGCCGCGACGGGCCTCACGGAGGCGCGCGATAAGGGTGTCTTTGCTAACGCCGTTGGAGCCGCTGATGGCGATGATGAGAGGGTTGGGGTTGGGAGAGAGAGGGTCGGAGCTGAAGGGGGAGCCTAGGGAAGCTTCCAGTGGGTGGAAGAGATCAGCGCGTCGAGCATTTAGGATCGGCGTGCTCCACTCCACTGGCTTCTTTCTTGCCGTGATAACCCTGGCCTTCAGCACTTCACTTATGGTAATCCACGTCATTAAGTTTTATTTTTAAAATCGACACCTCAATTCATTTCAGAGTGCCACATAATGATAAATTGGATAGCTCATTCAGTAGTTGCCAAGAGAGCAACTTTGCCGTTAGTTTTTTAACGCCGTAGGCAAAAAGGATCAACTTGAACTATTTTTTACAAAACATAGGACGTTTATGAATTTTTGAGAAAAGAAGGACCAATTTGAACACATATAATAAATGGAGGGACCAAAATAGGTATTAAACCTTTATTTTTTTAAGTTTCTTGAGTTCTCATTTCCACTTTGTCCCAACGAAAACCCTACGCAGTTCAAGACCTTTTGCTTGCAAACTAATCAGTGACTGGTTTCAATCGCGAAGTGCCCAACACAGTGTACCGGCGTGGCGTTGAGCGTAGCAGATAGGTGAAAAGTCATCTATAGACGTCGGGCCCTCACCTAACCGTCGTCTACTGGCCTGACAGGTAGGTGAAAAGTCATTTTTTTCTGCCATATAAACGTCCCTCCCCGCCACTCCGACGTCTATATACGATTATAGACGTCGGCCCCCCTTGTAACCGACGTCTATGCTCTGACAGGGTAGGTGAAAAGTTGTTTTGGACGTCGACTCCCCCTATATCTAACGTCTATATACACCGAGAATATTAATTTTTAATTCGAATGGACCTCATGTTACTGAGGTCATCGAAGTCTAGTCAAGAATAGACGTCGGACACTCGGGGCACCGACGTCTCGGTTCCTGTTAAATCAGAAACCGCGAACCCGCGGTTACGCGCACTTCATCGTCTTCCTCCTCTCCTTTTCTCTTCGCGGTATAGCATTACCAGGTGCGTTTTATCTCTTTCGAACCGTTTAAACTTACTTTTACTCCGATTAAATTAGTCTTTGATGAATTATCTTCCATTTGAACCAATTAAAATGAGTTTTCGTTGTGTTTTGGTACAGTTTTGCTCGTGTCTTTGGGTAGTGTAGTAGCACCTTCTCCCTTTACTAGCTTCCTCGTAAGAAAAACTGCGTCTTTTGGATCTCTTATGGCATTTCAACCAAAAACCGAACCTGGGTCCTTGCCTAGTTCTCATGTCACCGTATTCTTTTTCATTGGCGGTTGGAATGAAACTAGGCAAAGACCCAGGTTCGGTTTTGGGTTGACATGCCATAAGAGATCCAAAAGACACAAGTTTTTCTTATGAGAAAACTAGCAAAGGAAGAAGGTGCTACTAGGCTACTCAAAGACACGAGCAAAACTGCACCAAAACACAACGAAATCAGTAGACGTCGGTTAGTGCCATGTTCGACGTCTATAGTGCCCTTAGACGTCAGACTCTATTAACATCACCCATAAAGACGTCGGATCGGAATCTGACGTTAAAAGCCTAAAATAACATATGTTTAAAGCCCTTTCTACACTAATGATTAGGTTTGTTCAAATTTTATATGTTCATTCTAATTGATAGTTAGTAGATTAGTTATTAGATAGTGTTAAAATAAGATTTTAAAACTAGTGCAGTGTTAAAATTAGTATAATTCAGTTTAAAATTAGTATAGTTAGTACATAGTTCAGTTCAGTTTATATTGTAGTTTAGTATAATTTAGTATAATTCAGTTCAGTCTAGTTTGATAAAATAAAAAACAGTTCAGTTTATTCAAATTAGTTTTTAGTTCAGTATAGTTTTTAGTAGTACAGTGCAGTGTAGTTCCATTTGCCCACCCCTATGAAAGATATATATAGAGTTGTCAAAAGTCAAAATCATCCTGATTAGGCTTTGGTGAGGTTAACAAAGCAGTGTAGAGGCGAAGCCTATCTTCTCCCATGGAAGAGGACCTTGACAAGGGTCTCCTAGGTCTTATGAAGGAGAGAGAGGTCAAAGTCAACCTATGCTTGTACCTTCTCCAAGCCAATTGAATGGCGACGGCGGCCCAAGTTCTCCAGCCTGGTGAGTAATACCTGGCGCTTCTCTTGACCTTTTCTTTGACAAAAGTGTACCTGAAATGTTGGGTGACGTACTTGACGTCCTCGGCTTCAAGGCCAAAAGCCTCTGTGGTTTCCAAGGTGATGAGTGTGGATGAAGATGGCGGAAGACGTTCGATGAAGGGTCTCCTCAAACACCATGAAAGAAGCTCATCACCACTGAAGTTGCCTGGCCCTAACATGCAGCAACTCTGCACACCATCCCTCAGAACTTGGCTGCTTTGAAGGTGACCCCTCACCACAAACAGCATTCTCTGAACTGGGTCTCCTTCTCTTGCTATCTGCATCGTATACTCATGCTTATTTTCATGCCAAAGAGAACAATCATGCTTTATAAATCACTGTTAGGTTTAACACTGTATATGTATATGCTTCCATTGCTCATGTAAACAAGAAAAACAAACACTTCTATCTTTCACAACTCCTTTATATTCCCTTTGGATAAAGGATTCCTACATCTTTTTATTTTCCAAATGTTTTGTTCAAATAGAGTATATATAATATTCTACATTTTAACTTTCTTTTTAAATTTAAACATTAAAAAAAGAAATTAGACAAATTTAAATATCTATATAATAATATTTAAAAATTACATTTTTAAATGCTTATAAATATATAAAGTGAAAATTATTAGTTGCAAATCTTTTAAAACTTTCTTCATTCAAATTTATTGTTTTAATTATTTGGAATATTATCTAAAAATTAAATTTCAATTTCTTTTTTAATTTTCCCATTCAAAGAACTCATTTTGGTACATTTGGATTTCAAAAGAGAATTTCATTTATTTTTTTTTTAATTTAAAATTCTTTTGGAATAAAAAGTTGTTTAGATTAGAAAATTAAAGAAAAACTTGTGATTTAGGAATTTTTTTTAAAACAATGAAATTTGACATTCATTAAAAAAAATGTAAAAGTTGAATTAATTGTTAAATATTATTTGAATATTGAAATTTAACTAATATGTTTTTATATAATTTAATTTTGATTTTTTTTTTAAAAAAATAGAATTTCATCTTAAAAAATTTCAATTATTTATTCAAGCAATATAGTTAAAATATTTTAAATCCTCTATCTAGATAAAATAAAAGAAAATTTAATTATAAACAATTTAAATATCATACATTTTAATTTCTTATAATTATAAAATACCTATCGAACAAAAATATTCAAATTCAACAAATAAATAAATAAACTACTTTATTCAATTATCTCATCCAAATAATTAATAATTGAAATGAAGCCAAACCACAACTGGAAATAATGTATAAATCTTCAAGTGATGATTAATGGCAGTATATTGATTATTAAAGTTTACAAAAAAATGTATAAGGTTAAGAGTGAAAGTTATTAAATAAGAAAGATTTATAAAATTTTATAATCTTTAATAAATTTTAGCTGGTGTGTATTGAAAAATGACTTTCATACTTTATGTTAGTTAGTTTTGCTCAATTAATGCATTATGCAAATATAGTGGAAATTATAACGTACTGTTTCTCCCTTTGTGAATATCAGAGACTTCACACGGTCACAGATGTTCTCAAGAACCAGCTCGTCCATGTGTTGAAACAGAGGCACCTGAATAAAATACAAAGACACATATAGCGAAAACCAACATCATTGACTTTTTAAAACCAGAGATTAATTTTAGTTTCGTATTTTAGGAAAGTTTTAATTTTATCAAATCTCATTGAACTTTAAAATTAATATTCAGAGTTACGGTGCTTAATTAATCAAAATATATAAACATAAAATATAATTATATATAAAGTTATGAGTTTGGTCAATATCGTGAATACTTCTAAAATATAAAATATTTATTTTGAAAATAATATATATATATATATTTTGAAAAGTGTATAATAATTCTTAAAATTAAGATAAATATATTGTTATTGTGTGAATTTAAATTAAAATAATATATATTAAAGTTATCAATATAATTTTTTTTTGAAATTATAAAAATAATACTGTTTTTTATAGGTTAAATACTTTACATATACGTGTCTGACAGAGATATTTGACCCAGATATCGGTGCATTATAAGTTACAATCCATCTACTCTTTCGGCCGAAAAACTTTCTTTGAAAAGTATTAAATTTTGTAACATTTAATGCAATGTGTCTTATAAATTTTGTAGATACTCTTCTTTTATATATTAGATACTTTATTGATAAGTATCACTAAAATATTTTAAAATATCAAAACACAAACATGTGACTCAAAGTGAAATATTTACCCTTAAAAATGTTATCATCCATTTACTCTTACTTTTTGACCCAAAAACTCTTTAGGTACTAAATTTTGTAGCATTTAATGCAGCGTGTCTTGTAAACAAATTTCAAAGAGTTTATTACCTTTTGGAAGAGTTTTACTATGACAACTTACTTTTAAGCAACCTACTATATTTTCATAATTTTTTATAATAATTATTAAGTCTTAAAAAACATTAGTTTTTATAATGTTTTATTTATTTTTATTTTGATGGGTAAAAATTGATCGGATATAATACTAATGACCGAATTTAATCTCTATAAAGAATTAATATGATTCTACGTAAAAATGCTACGACCTAGGACTTTATAGCTATATTTTTAATAAAGAATTTAATTTTCTCAACTTTACTCAGGAACTCTCACATTTGAATTTTTGTTTAAAGAAAAGTACATGTTGAAAAAAAAAATGACACTTATGACAGCAATCATCATTAGCCTATGACATTTATGGCACCTATCAACATTAAGCTTTTGAAAACTTTTGTTGTAGTTGTCTAGATTTCCTTCTTTCCAGCTTGCTTTTATTATTGGATGACTTATCCTATGTGCCCCTTCATCTATAAAAGGGTGTATAATTGCAAAGTAAGATATGGTAGAAAACAATGAGAATGTTTTTACCTTATTTTTTCTATGCTTCTAGTATTGTATTTTGTGTTTTTCTTTTCTAATAATTTTCAACAATAAAAAAACTTTGTAAAAAAATCTTAGTGAAATGACCTAAATTTATAATATACTTTTTTTAACGTGATTCTTAAATTTAATAGTAATGAAGAGAATATGTTCTTGAGGTATATTTCTTTACCTGTCTAACCAAGTCTAGACAAAGATGGTACTTGATGTCTCTTCTTAACCCTTCAGGAAGATTTCTGGTCATCTCGCATTCATCGACCCCTCTCATGGCAGCCCAACGTTGTCTCTCATAGTTACGCACACGTTGTCGAAACCCTTGTGGCAACCTTCGTTTCCTCATCCACCATTCAATGTTCCTCATCTTCAATTGCATTGCTTGCTTCTTTGACGTTGTTGCATGCAAAAATACCTGCTCCATATATATCAATATAATATCCAAACATTTTTCATACCAAATATTTGTCTAAGAAAATCAACTGATAATGATGTTCTTTACCTTGATGTTTCCAATCAACATAGTTACAAGAAGAAGGCCACTGGTCAGCACAATGATGTTGAAAACCACTTCTAGCCATTCTGTTGTACTTTCTAGGTTTCCAAAAGTGCTTATCACATCAACAATATAGGGTTCAAATTTTTGGAGTAAGCATGAAGCAAAAATAACTATCACAAAAAAAAAAACAATAAAGATAATTGAACAAATACTTCTGAAAATGCATGCTTTATAAGATTTAATTATATATTTTATCACTTATTATTTTTCAAATTTAATCAAAGTATCATCATGTTTTGTTATTTTTCTTTTTTTCATATTTACTAATATAATACATTTTTTTAACACGGTAATTTCTAACCCTAACAAATTAAATAAAAAAAGTGTCGTTTTATCATTATTTGTTTTATATAAAAATGTAGTTTTTACTTTATTTATTTATTTTTTTACAATTTATCTTCATGACACATCATCACTTTATTAAAAACTTAACAAATAAGCAAAATGTATAAAAATTCAATAGAAAACGTGCGGGAAAATAATATTAAAAATAATAAGACTTGAAAAGTACGTAAGATGTGAAACGAAACCATCTGATAGTGTGTGTTTTTAGTGTACTAAATAAAAAGTTGATTGCATAATATTGGTGAAAAGGTGAGTTGCGAGAGAAATGGTTAAGATGAAGAAGACAAAAGAAAAGATGGTGGAAAGAATGGAAGAGATTAAGGAAATGGAAAACGATGAATAAGAAAAGAAAGATACCTAAGAGTCATTAGGCCCCAGAAGATAGGGAAGAGGATCTTCTCCAAACGATTATCATTAGTGACAAGCTGAACGGTCCATCTATAAGCTCCATAGGTGTAGCCATCAGGGCCCTTCAAGCATGTGTGCCACACGTCCCTGTTCTCTGCCCAAGCCAACCTTGCTCTATCCCTAACTAAAAAACTCTTGCTTCCATAATATACAGGACTTTGACATGACAGAATGTTTGTGCCACAACCACTTGTTTTTCCACACTGCACTTTCAGACACTGGGCTGCCCTTTGAATCCCCAGCAAGTACCAACATGCCCCTGCTGCCTGTTCATTTCTTCATAATCAGATGTATTCTTAAACACAGACAAAGCAAATATTACAAAAATCAAACTATATCTTTCTCACACCTTCAGTTCATGGCCTAAGTAAGTAGGTAAAATCTTTGTTGTAGGTCTCCAAGAAAAAAATGTTTTTATTACTAATTGCTTTATGTCTATAACAAAAAAAAGACTTCAATATTTTTTAGTATTAATTACTTTAAGTTTTTAAGAAAAAAAAAAGACTTCAAAAAATGTCTTATTTTTAGGTTTATTTTAAATCTTCCACACTCTTGAGTAGTATTTGTTCTACAAACTATTAAATAAGATTTGTCTTTATCTGTGTCTTAAATTTATATTACTTTTTAGTTGATATAAAAACTTCAATACACCCCCAATAAAAAAAAATTAAATATTTACAATTCAATATCAACTGACATTATAGTCCTAACAATGTTAAGATAAATTTTAATATTATATAAAATTGATGTGTAAAATAAGATTTGTCTTATTTCATAATATAAAATATGTATTATTTGAGGAAATAGTTTGAATGGATAATGAAAAATGATATGTTAAAGAAAACTTTTTGTTAACGTGGTTAACTAGGGAAAAGTGCTAAATTTGGTTAAATTTTCTTTACATGTATAAATTCCATTCTATGTAGGTTGAGACAATTCAATTATTCTCTTCAATATATTTACTTTTATTTTTAATCTTTTTACTGAATGTGATCTCACTACTTATTAGAAAGAATCAATTTCATCATTTTAGTTAGACTAATGTTAACATTATTAAAAGTGATAACTTGACAAAAGTGATATTGTGTTTCTACAACAAGAAAAAGTTCATATCATTCTGCCAAGTCATGATTTTCTAATTTAATGAAAGATTTATATTGACTTCTTTTAATAAACACTGAAACCTTATGAAAAAGCAAAAAACATTGAATAATTGCTGCCGGAATAAAAAGATATATTAAGCCAAAACTAATCTTATTTATAATGAAAATTGAAAAAACAAATGAATTAAATTTCACATTTTCATATATTTGAAAAAGGGGAAGCTAGCTCCAAGTTTGTTATGAAATTTCAAAAATAAAAAAAAAGTAACCACATTACCAATTCAAAAGAATAAGTAATACAGTCTCATGTCCCAGAACAAAGTTAAAAAAATCCTACTTATGATAATTAAAAGAAAATCTAAGTGTCTGGAAGAATAGAAAGTAGGTGTAATAATTGGAGTATAGATTTCTTAATGTTTAATTTTATTATAAGTTTTGGTACAGTGCCCTTATTTTCTTTTCCGTTCTTAGGATGCTTATGATTGATGTGTATGGATCCAACGCTTTTATGTGCACAGTTAATAAACTTTATTGTAGAGAATTACTTGGATGATAGTTACTTCTTGAAACAAGCAAAAAGTAAAATTGTCTTGTTGATATTATAAAAATATATATGGTTGGTTGCTTTATTCATTGCATCATTGGAGAATCATGCAATGGGAAGACAAAAACCTAAAAGTGTGTAAATTTTTCACCATCATTGCTATTCATTTATCTCTTACCATTATTTCAGTATTCTTATCGTTATACTTATGCATGGTGAGAAGAAAGGAGTGACTTACGTGGGAAGCAACAAAATAAGCTATCATGTTAAGGGCGATTCCCCACCAAACTGTTCCAAAAATGTAGCCAGAGAGGTTTTGCGTGCGTCGTAGATGGCAAACAGAATGATAAATTTTTGGAAGGTATTGGAACAGAAATATGATTAAGAACACTGTCATCACTAACGTCACTGAACCTTTCTCCAATAACGATGGAATTGCCACCCAGAGCACTATCTGAAAATCAAATTAACAAATCTCATCACATCAATCTAACTCTAACTACTCTATCTTTCTAATTCTTCATACTCATTTTTTTTAGATGCTTGTGCTGTGTTTTTAAGATGTCTATTCACTTCACAGAATTCTAATTAATTATGCAGATATCAAATTTTTAATCAAAATTCAAAGGTTTTTTTCTTTTTCTTTTTTTGTATAGACCAATAAAATATTATCAAAAGGGTGTGTGACCATAAGATATATATTGTGTTATAGCATAATTTAAACTTCATAGTACACACAAAAGAACGAATTAATACATTAGTTTGTTTTTTTTTCCGACAAGAATCCTGTAACATGTTCACAGCTATTTAAGTTCAAAAATTTATCAAAAGGTACCAAAGTTCACACCTATATAAGTTCAAAATACTATGAAAAGATATCAATGGTTTTCCAGTCATCAATCATATATATTTACCTACACAAAAAAATTGGGTTTAGTTTGCTTTCTAATTCATTTTTCTAGATGAAAAATGCTTTGTTCTTATTCATTAAAAGTATAAATAAGGAAGCTATTTTATTTGAAAAAAGCAAATATATAATTAAGTTCAATGGGTAATCACATATATATATATATATATATATATATATATATATCCATTTTAAGTACTCTCCTGCAAAGATAATTTTGGAAAACAAACTATGATATATTAATAATTTTTTAATAATAAATTATATTAATAACAAATTATGTCATTATTTTATTATTTTATTGATTTGTATATTTAAAATTACTCAAAATAATAAGTAACTTATTACTGTTGTGAAAGAGTTGTAAAAAAGTTAAAAAAACATTTTTCTTTTGAAAAAATAGGGATCAGACTTCAATGATGAACAGAAGTCAGATATATGTTTGTAGTTATGAGTTGTAAACAGTGAAGAGCATGAATCAATTGAAACCGAAAAACGCAATAATATGTCTAGATATTTTGGGGGACCACACATGCGAATAGCATAAAAAATTCTAATCAGACAAAGATTCAGATTGGATGAATCTAAACTTGTGGATCCCGTACTGGTTTGATGGAACAAACTGTAACATGTTTGGTTGATCATTTTTCTAATATACAATAAATATAGTTTCCACCAGCAATCACATATGCATGTTATGCAGATGATCATCATTAGAGTGCCGTGTTTTAGCTTCTAAGAATAATGACAAAATCACTCTTCAAATCCTCCTTCTGTACGATGCAAAACAACAAAAAAGGAAAATGAAAACACAGTCACAAATAACCCTACTATCGACATTTGGGGTGGTTTCTGCTGCAGCACGTGCTTAGGCTCATGTAGGGTTCCTTGTTAGATAGGTTCATCGGATGCTATTTTGTTTTCATTCTTATGCTGCATTATTTGTAAATGTATTATAAGTTTTCCAACCTTTCATACAAATTTAGGCAAGAAGCATTTTGGAAGAACTTGTTCTTATGAAAATTATTAATTGCGTATAAAACACATTAAACCATCTTCACGAGATACCTATAACCACATATGTCAAATCATCTGAAAAACATCACATGCAGAATATTGTTGGCTAGCTTCAAAGTTCCATGCAAATTTATACATACTCCCATGATCGCATACACCTGTCACACTCTCCTTCAGTGCCCACTAATATAAAAATACCAAACTACGAACGTTCTCCTTTCAAATCATTCTTCTATGCAAAAACAAAACCGCTATTACAGAACATGCCAAATCTCATAATTAACTACGTGACAATATCATTATGATATTTGACATTTACTTCTCACCTATCTACATCTTTGGATGGAATCCTTTTAATGGTAAAAGATAAGACTGAGTCATATAAAATTAACATTACTTTCATTTTATATAAATTTTATATTCACACATTTATTTGTGTTTTATAGAAAGAAAAACATATATTTTCCCTTTTGCTAATATATCATACCATATAGTTTATTAATGACAACAATTCAAATTCCTTTATCCTAAGAAAATGTGAAAAAAAAAAGTCAATAATTTTGTAATATTAATTTAAAAATTAAAAGCGGTATAGTAGATTTCCTACAGTTATCACAGTAAATTTACCAACTTATATAAAAGCTACATTAATTATTTATATTTTTCCTCTTTTAGTTCTTCTAGAGAGTCTACAAGCACATAGAGATAGAAAAATAATTACTTTTGCAAAAAAAAAAATGTTTTCTAATGGTAATGATTTATAATTTCTATATATAAAATATAAGCAAACTATTAGTTATACTATCACCAGTAAATTTTATAACGTTTCGCATATATTTTATGTTTTCATAAAAATTACCATGTACTTCTTTTAATATTAATTTTTTTGAGGCGATAAAAATGAAAATAAAAAAAATGAGGTAACTAGTAATAAAGAGTTGTAAGAAGAAGGAGAATAAAGTGAGTTTTACCTGTGGCAGAGGAAGAATCACGAACAAATCAAAAACGAATCCCGTCCGTGACTTAAGATACCCTAACGCGACGGTGCCCGGCCGTGTGTCTCTGAGCCCCGCGGCGGCTCCCAACCCGAACGCGCGTTTGGCCATCTTCATTCTGATCACCATGTTCCACAGGTGAAGCGCGTCTGTCATGCACCGCAGCACCGTCACGGTAACGGCGAGCCACCCGTCAACGAACACGCACATGCAGGAGTCGCTAACGGAGAGCGCGTAGAAGAACAGAGGGTCCACGAACAACCCCGCGCCGCACACTAGCAGGAACACTCTGTTCCATTCCTGGACCCACTTCGCCCTCGGGTCCAACACCTTCCCCAACGCTCTCCTCCCGGCGCCGTCGCACGCCGCCGATGACCAGCATCCCATGTCGGCGGAGTCGTTCTCGTTGCCTTCTCCATGCTCCTCCTCCTCCTCCTCCTCCTCGTTGTCGGAGGTGGTGGGGGTGGGCGTGTAGTTGAGCACGTGCGAGGCACTTGATGAGGACTCGTGCTCTGTTATTGTAGTAGCCATGGTGGTGGAAAAATGGAAAAAATTGATTTTTTTTTGGATGGTTTTGATTTGAGGGTGGATTGTGTGGGCAGAATGAAATTGTAAGAAGAATCTGATTAGGATTTATGAATGAGAAATGTTCTGACACAGACACATGAAGGAGAGAAGAGAGAAGTGAAGGTGGTTGCTCTATAGTATGAGAGCTATGCTTGGTTCGTTGTTCCCAAGAGACCCACACATTGTAGGATGATAACGTGGAGATTATGATTATGTATTTTGAATCTATAACACACAAACTTGTCCTTGCCTAGCCCAATCAAATTTCTCTAGGTTGTATTTCGACACCAATAATTGAGAAAATATTTTTCAATGTTTCTCAAATAATAATAATAATAAGAAGGAGGAGGAAGAAGAGGAGGATAGGATGATGATAATCATTCATCTTGTTTCTATATCACAAACACTTTTTTATAGAAAGTAATTTTGTTTGAGTTTCATTAAATACAATATTTAATACGATTGTATTTAGATTCTGACTCTACTTATTAAACAAAAATTAATCCATATACGCTTTGAGCTTGATGGTTAGTAGCAATTGCCTAATTTATGTCATCATGTTTTTGTTAAAAATTCGTTATGTGTTGTTTTAGTTAGGAAGGAGTGTATAATTTCGTTAACGAATTATTTGGGTCTATAACTCATCTTAATTAGATTAAAAAGTTATTATATTTTGAGAATTATAAGTTGATAAAATTTCAAAAAGTGAGAATCACACTATAAAATGTAAGTTTCTTTTTTATCGCCAAAAGCATATTAAATATGAAAAATAAAACTCTTTTATTAACAATCCTCTCAAGTAAGCTCATAGATTGTGTGTTTATGAACTTATCCGTCATCTCCAACTCAAACATATATATTAATCCTAATAACGTTGCACATAAAAGGTCCTATATTTTTTGTGCAAAAGAAAAGCTGAGGTAATATACATTCAAGAAAAAAATTAAACTATGCTTTCTTTCATCATCATAGCCTTTATTCAACATATAAACCAATTGTTTGTGCCATTGAATCGTGTGATCTAGTTGATAAATCTGCACCAAAATACAAAAAGAAAGCCATCACCAGCATAGCAAAAAAAAAAAATGTTCTCATACCTGACAAACAATTGGCGGAGCTTGAAGGCTCGTAGGGGGCTTTGCCCCTGTCTTTTTATTTTATATATATAAATTATAATATAAACAATTTTTTTTTTATTTTAGAATATTTTATGTGATTAGTACTTTCAAAAATTTTATACAACTACTTTGAAAAATACCCTTAAAATATTTTGTGAAGACTCCCACAATTACTACTCACACGCCCTCTCCAAAACATAGATTACATTTAGTTGATTGTAGGGACCTCAACTTGAATTTAAAACCGCAAGTTACTGAAACTATCTTGATCATATAAATTGTTAATTTATTAATAATACTATATGTATTTAGATTATATTAGGGTAATTAAATTTGTAACTCGTTAACTGATATCCACCAATACACATTTGGGTTAGTAAAAAAATAACTCAAACAAATACTTTAAACGAAATGTAAGCGGATCAAGTTAAATTAATCTAATTTGTGGTTCATTTGTATTTAGGTATAATTTCTTATATAAAAAATAAATATCTTACATATCAAAATTGCACACTTTTTTTTTTTTAAGATTTCTTTTAATTTTAGGTTTTATCTGACTTCTTATTTTCAAAAATAAAACCAGATGTTGGGATTGATATCATTTTTGAAAATGAGAAATGTTGGCAATATACACTTTGTATTTTGGTTAATACTTATGTAAACCTGTTAAATCATGAGCAAATTTCATCGAATAAGAACAGTGACTCCAAAAAATTTATAATTTCTAAAAATTAAGTATAAAAGAAGTGTGATCAAATGGTTTGTTAGTATTGAAATACAATTAAATATGGAAGTCCACATTGAGTGATATTTCATTTTTTGTAAATATATAGTGTTAACATATTTAAATGGATATTCAAAATATTCAAACATACAATCCTTTGGTGAAGAAATCTCTCTCTCTCTTTCTCTCTCTTTCTCTCTTTTTCTTTCTTTTTTCTTTTAGTTTGTGGACTTTTAGTGACCCAACCAATTCATCCATTGTGAGAGTTATTAAATATTTTGTTTCTAGAGTGACCACAATACTTTCAAAATCATTTATCAAAGATCTCAAAATCTTTTCTACAACTCTATTAGGCGACATTTCTTCTTTGTTCATTCCGAGTTGGTTGACTACTGATCGGGGCCGTACCTGAATCAAATTACACTAGTGCAGAAAGGGCTTTAGACGTCTGTTAATGCCTTTAACTGACGTCTAAGGGCACTATAGACGTCGGTTAATGCCTTTAACCGACGTCTAAGGGCACTATAGACGTCGGACATGGAATTAACCCACGTCTAGACTCGTGTCTTTTGGGTAGCGTAGTAGCACCTTCTTCCTTTGCTAGTTTCCTCATAAGAAAAGCTTGCATCTTTTGAAATGCTATAAGAGATACAAAAGACGCAAAATTTTCTTACGAGGAAACTAGCAAAGGGAGAAGGTGCTACTACGCTACCCAAAGACACGAGAAAAACTGCACTAAAACACAACGAAAACTCATTTTAATCGGTTCAAATGGAACATAATCCATCAAAGACTAATTTAATCAAAGTAAAAGTAAATTTAAATGGTTCAAAAGAGATAAAACGCACCAGGAAATGCAATGTTGCAGAGAGAAAAGGCGAGGAGAAAGACGATGAAGTGTGCGTAACCGCAGGTTTGCGATTTCTGATTTAACAAGAATCAAGACGTCGGTGCCCCTAGTGCCTAACGTCTATTCTCGACTAGACGTTGGGGACCTCACTAATATGACGTCCATTTGATTTAAAAATTAATATTTGCAGTGTATATAAACGTCGGATGTGGCGGGATCCGACGTCTAAACGGCGAAAAAATGACTTTTCACCTACCCTGTCAGCCATATAGACGCCTGTTACAGGGGGACCGACGTCTATAATCGTATATAGACGTTGGACTTGCGGATCAGACGTCTATATGGCAAAAAAAAATGACTTTTCACCTACCTGTGAGACATATAGACATCGGGTAGGGGGGCCCCGACGTCTATAATATTATAGACGTCGGGGCCCCTCCTAACCGACGTCTAAATGCCTAACTTATTTATGAATTATGAAAATGCCACCAGTCAATAATTTACGTTAGTTATTTTGTGGTCCGACTTCTACGGGGTGACGTTAAAAGCCAATTCTGCACTAGTGTTAATGAGCAATTAAATGCAGTATAAGTTAGGAAAATGAACCCTAGGTCGTCTCTCAAGGACCAAATGTGGTTTAGGAATTAGATCAAACACGTACTGGAGAGGGGGGGGGGGGAATTGGACAGTTTTGAACTAGAAATTAACAAACCAAAACACGAAATTCACACAATTCAAAGATAGGTTGGTGCTTAGCTCAATTACAATGCTTCCAATAATTGATTAGCAATAAATTAAACATTGCTATTACCTTATTCCTACACAAATCAACCAACTAAGCGAAGATTAATTGGGTTGTCTTAAATTTGAATTAAGCAAACGAATTGCACATGATTAATTGGTTATGCACATTATGGATTAATTAACTAAGCGAGAACTAAACCCAATTAGACCACTAAGCGTGTTCTAATTGTAAGTGCAAAACTAATTCAACATGGTGCAAAGCAAGGTAGTTACATCAACAACTCAGAATCCTCATGGAACCATTGCAACCTAACTAATACCAACCCAAACATATTTTAACCTATCATTTTGAACGAATTAAAACACCAAAACGCAATGAAATCCATTATTAAACGCTACAAAACATAACTAGACGTGAAATGGAAACCTAATTTATGCAGAACACAAAAATCCAATTCAAGAACAAAGACCCAATGTAGAAAACGAAACCCTAGAAATAATACGCAAACAGAAAATGAAATTGGAATTTAAACAGTGCTGGAAAAATGCAGATTAACCACAACAAATGAATTAGATAACACATTTCAAATGAGAAATCGAAATGGGGAAAACGAACTTCAAGCTTCAAATAGAAACGAAAATGGCCAATGGAAGCAAAAGAGAAATGGAATTGCATTGAGAATTTAAAATACGAATTCAATACAAAGAAGAGGAAAACCGCAAAACCTCCATGGGAGCTCTCTAAGAAGAAGAAAGCATAATAATCTGGAATGAGGGAGCTATTAGAGTTTGGCCCCCTTTGCACACAAAACTAGGTCAGAATTGTCAAATGGGCCTAATCCTAAATGGCCAAAATGGCCCAAAACCTAAATCTGCCCAAAAAAAAACCTAAAAATGAAATTACATTTTAATTTAAACTACAATGTTGATGTGGATGAACGAAAATGATGTGGGAAATGACATGGCCTCCCTCTTGATGTCCCAAAATAATATTCCAAAAATTTCCCTGCAATTAATAATGAAAGTAATTAGGCTCAAATAATTCAAATTAATTAAAATAAGAATTTCTAGTCAAATTAAGCACAATTAGCAAAATTAGGGGAATAATGGACATTCAAGCACAATTCCCTAATTAAATCTAGTACAATAAGCTAAGTGAAGTCGATAAAATATTGACTCATCAAAATAAACCACACTTAGTCTTTTGTACTCCCGGACAAAATCAAGACGAAGATCAAGGAACAGTTCAAAGGACATCAAGGGAGTGACACAATCTCAGCACACAAAAACAAAAAAGACTCACAAGAAAACAAAGAGATTTACACAGTCCTCAAGGAATCTAGACAAAGAAAAGGAGTAGACAATATCCAACATACAAAGAATAAGAGAAACCATATACTCATGGTAATCATCCAAACAATTCTAGACATGACAAAATAATCAATCAGCTCAAGAGGTGAATCAAAAGTAACAAAACCTCACAGATGCACTATTACTTTTTCTCTCAAGTGTCTAAGGTAAACAATGTCAACTCAATACACTCAAGAAAGCAAGCAACAAACAGACTTGGCAAGTCTCTAAAATGAACACCCAAAACATATGCATGTTCAAATCCAAAGGTCTTTTCATGGTTGTAATGGGTCCAAGGACAAGGGAGGATAAAGTATAGATGAGAAGCTACAAACCAAAAATAATAGAGGAGCAATAAGGAACAATTAAAAATACAATCAAATCACACCCAAAATCTCTAATTCAATCCTCTTGTTGACTCTATCATTCAATTTTTTTATTTTTTTTCTAATTTGTTTTCTATTTTTTTCTTTCTTTTCTTGTCTTGTCTCTTTTCTTTTCTTTCTAGAACATAACTAAGTGTAAGAGACAAGATACACAATATATTTTCAACATAACCAAGAATAGGAACCAACTAGCCAATTAATAGAATCCCCAGGAAGACCACACTTGTTTCCAAAACAATTCAAAAACTCCAAAATTCCCTAAGGTTAAGGTAATCATGATTTTTCACTTAAGACTAATTAATGAGATTCAAAACAAAGAAAAGAAAACAGGGTATGCTTATTTGGCTAGAGAGGCTCAAGAACAAATTTGCCTTTATCACTTCCAAACATGCATATCAATCAAGAATTATCAACCAGAGTCTAGCCAAGGCATATGTGCAAGCAATCAAGAGGTATATCACACGCAAGAAAGAACATAAAGTGACTCAAATCTCACACAAGGTACTTCTATCACAATCAATCAACCTCTCAAACATCATAATTATCTTCCAATCAGAGAAAATCAAGGATTCCAAACCAATCATAGTATCAATGAAGCGAAGGACGAGTCTACAACCTAAAAAAAGTTCAGAAAACAAGAGAAACATGCAAAATCGTACACAAGACACAATAAAAACAACCTAGAAATCAAAACCTAAACAAAGAAAAATCTCCCCTATTAAACTGCACAATGTCCTCAGTGTGTCACAATCATAAGATCAACAATCAGAACAATCAATAGATATAGACAAAATGTAATAAAAGTGGAAGGGAAGGAGAAAAGAAAACTCCCTAAGTTAGGAAGAAAGTGAGGCAGGGTCAAGCAGAGGCCTCTCCTCCACCACTACATCCAACAAAGAAGGATTGCTGAGGAAAGGCTTTAGTCTATGCCCATTAACCTTAAAGCCTTTAGTTGTGGATGGACTTTGGATCTCGACTGCACCATAAGGATAAATGATAGTCACAACAAAAGGTCCAATCCACTTTGATCTTAACTTACCCCCATGAGTTCGAGCCTAGAGTTATACAATAAAACCTGCTGACCAACCTTGAAGTCCTTTCTAACAATTGAACTATCATGGAACTTCTTTGTCCTTTAGAACTTCGATTTCTCATAGGCCTCCAATCGGATCTCATCCAATTCATTCAACTTCAATTTCCTTTCCTCTCCAACTTGATCAATGGAGAAGTTGCAAGACTTCACAGCCCAATATGTCCGATGCTCAATCTCAATTGGTAGATGACAACCCGATAGGGAGGCATCCCTATAGGTGCTTTCTAGGCAATCCCGTGTGCCTAAAGAGCATCGTCCAACCTATTGCTCCAATATTTCCTATTGGTCTAGACAATCTTCTCCAAAATCCTCTTGATCTCCTTGTTTGATATCTCAGCTTGCTTGTTGGCACTAATGCAGAAAGGGCTTTAGACGTCTGTTCTTTTGGTCTTTTGACATCCGACGTTCCCCCGACGTCTTTGTGGGTGACCTTACTCAGATGTCGGGGGGTTCACATCGGACGTCTATATAGACGTCCGATGTGTCAGGCCGAACGTGTATATAGACGTCCGGTGTGTTAGGCCGGACGTGTATAAGACGTCCGGTGTACACCCTCGGACGTCCATATAGACGTCCCCACGTGCCCATCTGACGTCCCCATAGACGTCCGGCTCCTCCCTCCCCCGACGTCTACCTGCCTGAATTGTTTTGTGGTAGGGGCTAGGGTTGGATGTCCGTTTGTGCACTGCCAGACGTCTATAGACGTCCGACAGTGCACTAACCAACGTCTACTGGGCGTTTTTTTTAAAAATTAATTTATTTTTGCAATAAAACCACACCTGAAAAGCAGAAAATTGTCCCAGAACAATTTTGCAATAATATAAGTATGCGTTTCATATAAACAAAGTTCTACTTAATGTAAACTATAATCCACTACCAAAACTATCAACATAAAACTTAAACTAAAACTAAGCAATGTTCAACAAGAAATAAAACTATTCCTAACTCCATCTTTGCAGAAGATAAGCGGTCCACTGCTGCCTTATCTGTTTAATTGTGTCCTCTGGAATAGGCGATGTACTCTTAAAGCGCTGCAAAATTCAAGAAAGATTCATTATGGTTTCATATATGTTTGAAGATGAATTTGATTTGTAATGTATTCAAGGTATACATCATTACCTCATTCCAGTCATCTGTAATGACAGCTCGAATAATGGTCTTAATCCAACACATCACATAGAAGCCACATTCCCATGAATCTAGCTGCTGGTTACACTAAAATGACAAACTAAATAGTTAAGAATTTAGATCATTCAATAACATAGAAAATGAATTAAAAACTATAAATGACTTATAACCTTTGGATACAAAATTTGAACCAGTTGACCACGAGATTTACCAATAACTCTGTACAGATTGAAAACACAAAGTATAATTAATATGACTATATTTATCATAAAAGTTGAAGGTGAACATCAAATTCAAAGTCATTTTTGGAGAAACACTTACCCTTGAAGCATGGTTCTCAAGTCATTTTTCATC
>JAHCHA010013188.1:100692-172913 GCA_027742795.1 Vigna hirtella
GTGTTGACAGGGTGGTTGAAGAATTAATTGTCTTCAGCCCCTTAAACATCTGTGGAAAGGGGCCCGGACGTCTATAATATTATAGACGTCTGTCCCCCATCCCCACGGACGTTTAATGGGCTGAAGACAATTAATTCTTCAACCACCCTTTCAGCACCCTAAACGTCCGTTTGGGAGGGGCCAGACGTCTATAATATTATAGACGTCCGTCCCCCTCCCCAACGGACGTTTAATGGGCTGACAGGGGAGTTGAAGCGTTCATTTGTTCAGCCTCTTAGACGTCCGTCCCCCCCACAATGGACGTCTAGAGTTTCACTTATTTACGAATATGCCACCGGTCAATTATTTACTTTGGGGCTTTTGTGGACAGACGTCTATGGGGAGACGTTAAAAGCCAATTCTGCACTAGTGTGGTTTGGAGTGGTATGGTGTAGAAACTTTGTGCACCACCCCATATTTCTTGAACAAAGCTTGCATTGATCTGTTGAAAAAATGAGTTCCTTGGTCGCTACCAATGGCTCTAGGTACTCCAAACCTGCAAAAGAGGTGAGATCTAACAAAATCCACGACAATTCGAGCATCGTTAGTCTTGGTGGCCCTAACTTCTACCCATTTCGAAACATAATCAACAGCTAGAAGGATATATGAAAAACCAAAAGAGACAGAAAAGGGACCCATGAAATCTATATCCCAGACATCAAATACCTCACAGAACACCATGGGATGTTGAGGCATTTTTTGTCTCCATGAAAGTGATCCTCTTGCTTTTTGACATCGCTCGTAGGTACTACAAATCCTCTCCGCATCCTTGAAGATGGAGGGCCAATAAAAACCACAATCTAGCACCCTGCGAGCCATTCTTTGAATTCCCAGATGACCGCCAGGTGAAGAAGCATGACAAAACTATAGGACCAAGTCAATCTCATGGTCCGGAATGCATCTCCTGGTAACCTGGTCACTGTACAGCTTCCACAAATATGGGTCATCCCAAATATAGTACTTAACATCGCTCTTAATTTTAGCAATTTGAGCATGAGATGCTATGGGAGAAAAAACAGAAGCAACCAAATAATTAACCATATTTGCAAACCAAGGAGTAGGTAAGAAACTGAAATAATCAATAAATTCTCATAAGGAAAGTCATCTTGGATGGGCAAAACATCAGCTTCATTCTCAGCTCCTTCAATCCTACAAAGGTGGTCAGCAACTATGTTCTGTGCTCCACTCCTGTCTTGGATTTGCAGATCAAATTCTTTGAGTAGGAGCATCCACATTATCAGCCTTGGCTTTGACTTAGCCTTCTTTAAAGGAAACTTCAGAGCTGCATGGTTAGTGAATACAATAACAGGTGAACCACGCAAATAAGAGCTAAATTTATCAAGAGCAAAAACAATTGCTAACAACTCTTTCTCGATGGTGGTATAATTTGCTTGGGCAACATCTAGAGTTGTGGAAGCATAGTAAATCACTCGCGGTAACCTGTCAATCTTTTGCGTCAAGACAACCCCCAATGCATAATTGAATGCATCACACATAAGCTCAAATGGGACTATCCAATATGGTGCCTGAATGATTGGAGTTGAGGTCAAAGCTTCCTTAAGACAGTCAAAAGCCTTTTTGCATCTCTCATCAAACTCAAATTCAACATCCTTCTGCAATAGTTTGGACAAGGGAAGCACCTTGTTGCTGAAATCCTTGATAAAGCGCTTGTAAAAGCCTGCATGTCCAATGAAAGATCGCACCTCTTGCACGCAAGAGGGGTAAGACAATTGTGAAATCAGAGATATTTTTGCAGGATCCACCTCTATTCCCTTGCTAGAAATAATATGCCCTAAAATAAACCTTGTTCAACCATAAAATGATATTTCTCAAAATTGAGAACAAGGTTAGTTTCAATGCATCTTTTCAAAACTTTTTCCAAACTGTCTAAGCATGCATCAAATGAGGATCCATATACAGTGAAATCATCCATAAACACCTCTATGCAACTTTCAAGAAAGTCGCTAAAAATGCTAAGCATGCACCGTTGGAAGGTACTAGGGGCGTTGCATAGGCCAAAAGGCATCCTCCTATAGGTAAAAGTGACAAAGGGGCAGGTGAATGTGGTCTTTTCCTGATCCTCAAAAGCAATGTTAATTTGGAAGTACCTAGAAAACCCATCAAGAAAACAGTAATGAGATTTACCTGTTAGGCGCTCCAGCATCTTATCAATGAAGGGTAGGGAAAATGATCTTTCCTAGTTGCTTGATTGAGCCTCCTATAATCAATGTAGACTCTCTAGTTGTTATGCATTCTTGTGGGATTCAGCTCATCCTTCTCATTCTTGACCATAGTGAGGCCAGTCTTCTTGGGCACAACATGGAACGGGCTCACCCATTGAATATCTGATATTGGGTAGATGATCCCAGCTTGTATAAGCTTGGTGACCTCCTTCTTGATGACATCCATAACCACAGGGTTTTTCCTCCTTTGTGGCTGCCTAATTGGTTTTGCTCCATCCTCCAAAATAATTCTATGCATGCAAGTGGATGGGTTGATACCAGGTATGTCAGCCAAGGTCCAATCAATGGCCTTCTTGTGCTTCCGTAGCACACTCAACAACTTCTCTTGAAAATCATCAAGGAAGGTGAAAATAATAACAGCCTTCATCTCATCATACTCTAAGTATGCGTAATTAAGGTTATCTGTGAGCTGTTTCAGCTCAAGAGTGGGTGCCTGCAAATTATATTTTTCTGTACTTCCTACAAAGTGGTTAATGCATTCTGACTCTAAAGAATTCACATGTAAAGGCATAACATCAATCTCATCAGATTTAACAACAATATCCATGACAGATACATCATCAATATCATGAGCATCACCAATATCACAATCCACATCAAAATCTTCATAAAAATCAACATCATATTTTACATCATCAACAGATTCTGATTCAAACTCAAATTCAGATTCAATGCATGTATGCAAAGAAGATAGGAAAGAATGCTCTTTATAATGCAAAGAATCAAACTCATCAGCAGTATATTTGTCAACAATATAATCTAGAATATCAATCCTGAACACAAAGTGGTCTTCAGTGTTAAGACTTCGGCAAGTGTACCGAATCGTATCAAGTAATATAAAATGGTAAGACCAAGTATCGTATCCTAAAGGACTCACGGCAGTAAACAGTTATGTAATTGCTTAACCAATTAAGACTTAAGAACAATTTTTGGGGGTTTTCAATGCAAATGCAATAAAAATAAACATGAATGCAATTTGATCAATTGAGGCTAAACACTAGAATGAATGGATGAAGTTGATAATATGAGATGAATATGTTGTTGGGGTTTAGATTTCACCTAATCACTCTCATGCATATAAGAATTCATCTTCTTCATTAATGTCAATGTCACTTTCTAAATTACTTAAAACCCGATTCCTCGGCGAAGAAAGTCTATCCTTAATTATTAGTTCATACGATTCCTAGCATTCCTAATAATTAATTATGAAGATCAGAAGCTTAACATAACCAGAAATCATACCCCCATTTCTGAGCAATACTGCTTCTGGGAATAATTCTCCAGAACATGAATTGTAAGATACCTTCTGGTACTCATACAAATCATACATCATGCTAATGAATGAGTTAAACACAACAAGCAATACGCGAAGAAGAATTACCCTAACAATTAATGAAAGAAGCATAAATAATTAAGAATCAATTCAAAATACATGAGAGTTCAAGAGGTTACATCTTTCCCCAACAAAAAATAAGGTTTAGTTCCCCATCATCATGGTAAAACTAGATGAACACTGAAAGAATTAAAGAGATAGAAAAACCCTAGAAAGAGAAGAGGAGAACTGTCACACCCCCAAATCTACCCTCAAGGAAAAGAAGAGCTGTCACATCCCCAAATCTACCCCCAAGGGCTGAAAAGTGTGTTTTTGTGCTTAAGCCATCAAAAGATACAATCCTTAAGACGTCCAAGTCCTTAAGTAGAACATAAAAATAACAGAAAACAGGTCCAAGCCCACGAAACTGGCGCTCAGGCGTGGTACGGGTCAAATCTGGCGCTCAGCGCCCTTGGAAGGGCGCCCAGGAGTGGTGCGGGAAGAAAACTAGCGCTAAGGGGCGCTCAGCCTTGGCCGTAGCATTCCAAAACTCATTTTTTTTGATGTTTTGCTTTTTTTTTTGGTTGATTAAGCTCTATACAGCTCTATATATTGTTGGAGATTCTTCCAAGCACATTATTAGCTACAAAATAAAGGGAATTTAGTGATAAAATCATAAAATATAACCTCTACTCACTTATTCACAAAATTAAAGCAAAAACACGAGTTCAAGCAAGTTTCTAAGTCAAAAAGGGTGCGTTTAGTATCAAAATTATGTCACAGATAACAGTATTTTCAACCGTTATCACAACCCCAAACTTGAAACTTTGCTTGTCCTCAAGCAAAATGTAACTTGGTTTAAACAAAACAATCATACTACAATGGTCTTGCACACTAAAAAACATTTTCCTCCAGGACAAGTAAATCACTCATGTCTACTCATCATAGAAAAATCTCAGTCAAGATGCATTGATGCTTTAGTCAATCAAGCTCAACTATGGTGCTCACATATATATAACAGATGCAAACTCATGAAAGATCAACAGCTAAGCAAGAATGTTATCCTATAATGCATGGAACAATTGCTCACCAAGGATAGTGTTTCACTCAAGCACTCAAAAGTGTTTCACTCAAACTCAAAGGTGTATAGTGAGGTGCCACTCTTACACTCTACCATCACAATGTCACATGAATCAACTTTTCCTTTCATTTAACCACATATCAAACACACTCAGAAGCAAGTTATCATCACAAGAACTTTTTTAGACTTGTAACATGGCCAGGCGAAGAAGAAAATTGGTTTTTCTAGACAACAAAATCCTTGAGTTAAGAGAGTGCATAATTCATTTATTCACATTAACAATCAACTCTCTTTCTTCTTTTATGTGAAAAACCAATATTCAACTCATTCCCAAACTTTACTGGCATTGAGCATAACCTTTTCTTTTCTTTCTTTTCTTCTCTTTTTTTTTTCTTTTGCTCTTTCTTTTGCCCAATGCTCTTTAATGAATTTCACAAAGTTCTTTTCGGTTTCTCACTACCCCAAACCTGAACCATTCTCCATTACCACAAAAACATACTCTACTTTACTCAAGGTAAGGATTTCAAAAAGGGTTTTTCCACTTTCAACTTTAAGCTCAAGATTCAAAGGGTAAAGAGAAACATTGTTCTTTGTTGGGCTCACCTATTTGCATTGGCTCTAAGGGAGAAGAAAACATGGTCTTGATCATATGTAACAAGCAAGCAAGTGGTTCAATCATAGAAAATTAGGCAAAATCAATCATGCCTCCAAAGCAATAACATTCAATCAATCAAAATCTCTAGAGTCCAACCTCTGACAGGTTAATTCAAGTTCCACAATTTGATAAACATCCTGCCTAGCATATTAATCACAATTGAAACCATGCATCTGTTTTTAAAAATTATGAGCAACCACAATCTATGCTTAAAAGCCTCACCAAACATGCATCATAGAACAATAAAGCAAATACAAGAATATTACTCTTCACAAACAGTTTATCACATCATACCAAACCATTGCAGCACAAATCATTAAACCAAGTACATAAACAAGCTAACATAATAAAAAAAATTCAAATAAAATAAAAATAAAACAAAAACATAAAAATCTTGTACCAAATCGTATCAAGTAATATAAAATGGTAAGACCAAGTATAGTATCCCAAAGGACTCACGACACTAAACAATTATGTAATTGCTTAACCAATTAAGACTTAAGAAAATTTTTTGGGGTTTTTCAATGCAAATGCAATAAAAAAAACAAGAATGCAATTTGATCAATTGAGGCTAAAAACTAGAACGGATGGATGAAGTTGATAATATGAGATGAATATGTTGTTGGGGTTTAGATTTCACCTAACCACTCTCATGCATATAAGAATTCATCTTCTTCATTAATGTCAATATCACTTTCTAAATTACTTAAAACTTGATTCCTCGGCGAAAAAAGTCTATCCTTAATTATTAGTTCATACGATTCCTAGCATTCCTAATAATTAATTATGAAGATCAAAAGCTTAACACAACAAGAAATCATACTCCCATTCTTGAGCAATACTGCTTCTGGGAATAATTCTCCAGAACATGAATTGTAAGATACCTTCCGGTACTCATACAAATCATACATCATGCTAATGAATGAGTTAAACACAACAAGTAATACGCAAAGAAGAATTACCCTAACAATTAATGAAAGAAGCATAAATAATTAAGAATCAATTCAAAATACATGAGAGTACAAGAGGTTACATCTTTTCCCAACAACAAATAAGGTTTAGTTCCCCATCATCATGGAGAAACTAGATGAATAATGAAAGAATGAAAGAGATAGAAAAACCCTAGAAAGAGAAGAGGAGAGCTATCACATCCCCAAATCTACCCTCAAGGAAAAGTAGAGCTGTCACATCCCAAATCTACCCCCAAGGGATGAAAAATGTGTTTCTGTGCTCAAGCCATCAAAAGATACAATCCGTAGGACGTCCAAGTCCTTAAATAAAACATAAAAATAACAAGAAACAGGTCCAAGCCCACGAAATTGGAGCTTAGTGCCCTAAGTGGGGCGCCCAGGTGTGGTACAGGTCAAATCTGGCGCTCAGCGCCCCTGGAAGGGCGCCCAGGCGTGGTACGGGAAGAAAACTTGCGCTCAGGGGCGCTCAGCCCTGGTGGTAGCATTCCAAAACTCACTTTTTTTTGCTATTTTGCTTTTTTTTTTGGCTGATTCAGCTCTATACATCTCTATATATTGTTGGAGATTCTTCCAAGCACATTATTAGGTACAAAATAAAGAGAATTTAGTGATAAAATCATAAAATATAACCTATACTCACTTATTAACAAAACTAAAACAAAAACACGAGTCCAAGCAAGCTTCTATGTCAAAAAGCGTGCGTTTAGTATCAAATTTATATCACAGATAACGATATTTTCAACCGTTATCACTCTGCTGGAAACTTCATGGCATCAAGAATTTTAAAATGAACACAAATATCACCAAATTCCTAGATAAAGTTCCAGCAAACACATCAATTTTGGTTTAGATAGTTTTCAAAAATGACCTGCCTAAAATGATGGAAGCGGATCCATGAGAGAATCCCTCCGCCATTTCCAAAACATAAAAGTCAGCAGGGAAAATCAATTCACAAACCTTAACCAAAACATCATCTATGTAACTTGTTGGGTAGGCAACACTTCTTTTGGACAATTGATTGACCCCACTCGTAGGTTGCAAAGGATCAAGAGACAAAGATTTATATATAGACAAAGGCATCACATTAATGGAGGCACCTAGATCTAGCATGACATCTTCAAACTTACTATTCCCAATCACATAAGGGATGTAGAATGTACCTTGGTCCTTGCACTTTTCAGGAATGTGCGAGACCGACTTACCAATGAGTGCAAACACATTTGTTAAAATAGAATGGCTCAATTTCTCACACCAAGTGGGGGAGGGGGGGGTGAATTGGTGAAGTATAAAATTTAAAACTTTCAAAATCTTTTTATCCAAAAGAGATGCCTTTATACTTTTCTTGAAATGCATGTTAAAAGATTTTCAACGTAGCGGAAATTTAATCGAATGAGTATAAAGTATAATCAATTGAATGTAAAAGAGTGGGATAAGAAAGATCAAACACTGTGTTTTTATACTGGTTCGGCCAAGCCTACATTCAGTGTCCTTCCAACCACAGGAAGCCAATGCACTATAATGATCAAGGTTTCTATGGAGACCTCACGTCAAAAATATAAAACACCTCTCTAACCCTCTAATCAAAATATAGACAGTACATAAACAGACTAGCAGCAAGAATCCCCTCTCCTACAGTCTAACCCCTTTGAGGCACCCTCAAAGTCAAGAACGCAGCACGTCCTTCTTCCTATAAACACAATAGGGAACTCAACCCAATCTTCAGCAGATTGTAGAACCTGATCTTGCAGTAAACACCTAAATGTGCAGATAGATCATACTTTGAAAGCACAACAACCTTGCTCTTCAAGAAATTACAAGTAATTGATCACCCCAGTCAATCTTGTTTTCTTGGAGCTTTTCCTCTTTCTAAAAGAATCAAACTTTCTGCAAAAGAATATGAAAATGTCAGAATCACAAAAGTTCTTACAGAAATCAAATTCGCGTCAATTTATAGTATAACACATCTCTTATACATTTTAGTCGACTAAGCTACTAATGTAGTCAAATATAACAATCCTATTATAGCAGTTAGCAACAGTCAAAACAATTAGTTGAATTCACAATTAATGTAGTCGAATAACATTTAATGCTTGGTCAACATATTTAAAAATATGACCGTTACAAAATTATATCAAGCATTAACAGATTTCAAAACATTAACAAACTTAGTCGAACGCAACACGCATATAATCGACTATGTAACAGTGTAAATCATAGTTTAAACTCTTTGAAAAATCTCATAGCACACTTTGAAAAAAGTTTGTGCAAAGAAACGAGTTTTAATCGATTCAACCCATAATGTAATTGACTTAAAACTGTTGTTTTTCCACACAATTAAAATTCAACATTAGTGCTTGAGGTTTTTTCTCATCCAAACACATGTGTCATGTATTCAAGTATAAAATCACATATGTAACATAGTGAAATGCAATGAACAACACAACAACAACACAATCATGTTCTCATATACGCATATAACATGTAAGCATAGAACATGTAACACTTAATTAACATGTGTTATTAATTATGTGTTGTCATCATCAAAAACTCATATATTACTGAGATTGTGGGTTCAGCTAAACCAGTGATCCCCTATCAACAAACTCAACAATCTCCCCCTTTTCTGATGATGCACAACCATGATTAATAATCAACCATGTTGCACAACTCAATGCAGATTATCAATCAATTACCAATCAACATAATTCTCCCCCTTTGGGCATTAGGAAAAAAGGTAAGCACAATGGTATTGATATACACATAATCAAGCATACATAAATGCATAAGATAATCATCAAGAAAAAAAATAATGATGCTCCCCCTATCAAAGATATTCACATGAAATTAAGATTTTCTCCCCCTTAAATGAAGACATGTGAAATATATCAATGATATGCAACGCTCCCCCTGTCATTATGCATATTTCAATCTTAAAATACAGATGCACAATGCAGTAATCAGAATATGTCAGAGCATTTATCAGTATGTATTAACATTGTATCAGATCAGATATATTATCAGCAATAACATAGCAATACTGATTCAATCAAATAACACATTTTAATCTCTTAATATCTTAGGTATTTTATGCAGTAGATAAGCATAGAGATATAAGAAGAAATAAACAATCAACAACAAATAAAACAAGATCTAAAGATATCAGATATTCCAGTTTTGGAATCTTTAAACCCCTGTTGATGTTTAATCGATTTGATCTCAGTCAGAATCGATTTCTTGCTGTAGCATATTTCAGATTATCCAATTCCATTCAGTCAGCAAGTGATATTCCTGCAAAACATTTCAAAGTCTTTCCAGATCAAGCATTTTAGAATCAATGTTATACAGGAATTAATGTGTGAGTATGCAAATGTGTGAAAGTAATAATAATCAATAGTTCATTCGCATACATGCACAGTGTAATCGATTTAATGCAATCAGTTTTGTTCAATTCACTAATATACTCTTTGAATTATAGATTTGATTAACACTAATTTCATTAATATCAACCTTGAAGTACAATCATATAAATCCAAGACAAAAATGACATATAAGGCCATCTATTACAGAAGAAAATAAGACAATACAGAAAATAAATCACTACAACTAAAAAAAACTAAAAGTTGTAATCACAAAACCCTTATTCTGTTTCAGATGACTCCATAGAATCCTCATCAGATGACTCTTCAACCCCATCAGTTGATTCTTCTATTGATGTGGAGCTTTCCACATAATTCTTGATAATTTCGTCCATTTTTTCATTTATTTTCATAAGTGATATCTTCATCATGCTAGCTCTCTTGGACACTTTCTCAAACTTTTTTACCATAAATTTTTCAAACTCAGACTTAGAAGATAGTAAGATTTGTTTACTATCAAAATCAGGTACTTCATCTTGATCTTTGGATGGACTCTGTACATCATTGAATATCCATCCTAGAGCAGTTTTCTTTAGACCAATGCATGTTAGAGTTACCTTCCTAATTTGATTGGTTATGTTGCATGTGATCTTGGTTTCACCAGTAAGAGTAATTTCACTAAGAGACAGAATTTTGCTTATGAACACACCATAAGGTAGATTACACCAGTCGTTGTTACCAATATTAATGATATGTTTCTTGAACACAACTACCCATTTCGTTGGTATCCTGAACATTATTGCATTTAGTAGATATAGATCCTCTGATGTCAACTTATCATAATGAAACCTTTCGGGTAACAAAACCCAATCAATGATGTATGCGATGATTTTCTCTTCTTTATCCAACCACTTATGTAGAAATCCTTTTTCCTTCTTGTACCTTCCTGGATACCTCATACAGTTTAAACATTTGTGTCTTTTTAGTCCACCTATTTTGTAGACAATCAGGTAGGTGTGACATGCGTCCTTCATCCTTGAGTCCAGCAACCTGTAGCCAAGTATCATTGTTGATAACAATGTTTACTCCTTTTACGCGTGAGTGGATGTTCCCATCAACTACTTTGATATTGTTGTAAAATACTCCAACAAGTTTTGGATAAAAATCACCCTTCATCTGAACGAAGGTAGATAGACCTTGATGCTCTAGTTTTTCTGGAAAAATAAATCCTTCATTTTTTAACAGAGATAACTCAATTGATTTGTGTGGAGCAACATCTTTTACACTTTTCCAACCCATGAACCTTTCTCTAGCAGTGTTGTCACTAATCCACCCACTAGTTGATAACAGTGGAAAAACTGTTATTTTTAGACTTAATTTTGACCTTAAAGACAACCTTTATGACTTAGAAACTAGCTTGTAATCATGCTTTTGCTTATGTTTTGGAAATAAGAGAGATGGATGGGTTTTATGCTTGGTTTTCCTTGTTTTTGCAGGTTTTAAGATGAATTGAATGGAAGAAGTGAAGTAGCCATAAGTTGGAGTCAGAAAAGGAAGAAAAAGTGCATAAAAGAAGAGTCGCAAGTACCGCTCAGCGGAAGTTACCGCTGAGCGACACTTTGAAGTCCCGCAGTCACTATTGAGGGCCAAAATTGCAGCTGAGCGTCAAATAGAAGAACCGCACTTACCGCTGAGCGGTAATTACCGCTGAGCGCCATTTTAATGGGCCTTGGGCCACTTTTCTGTAATCTTTAGGAGTCTATATAAGGTTTTAATCGACCTAGGGTTAGTATCTTTTGGCAGAACGAAGCAAAATCACACTTTCTTCATCCCTTGGAGGAGGATTTTGGATGCTCAAGCTCCACTCTTCAAATTCTAGGGTTCTATCTTTCATTCTTTCATTATTTTTCATTTAGTTTCACCATGATTATGGTGAACTAAACCTTCATTGTTGTTCGGGAATCAATGTAATCCTTTGAAGCTCTCATGTATTGAATTGGTTCTTTAATCCATATGCTTACTTTCATTAATTGTTAGGGTTTTCATTCTATACTCTATGCATGGTTTGTTTAATTCATTCAATTGCATGATCATTGATTTTATTTGTATGGACACATATAGATAAATCTAGACATGAAGGAACTCTCCCAATAGTAATATTTCCTAGACATAAGGATAAGAGGATTGGTTGCCTTTAAGCTTCTGTGCGAATGTAATGCATGAATAATTGCTAGGGAGACAAGACATTGTAAACTAGTGATTAGGAGTAGGCTTTCTTCACCAAGACATTGGGTTTAAGGTAAATTAGAAAGTGACATTAACATTAATGAAGAAGATGAATTCTTGAATACATGAGAGTGGATAGGATGAATTGAAAACCCCAACAACATCATCATTCCATATATTTCAATCACGTTATGCTTCTTTTGTTCAATCGATCAATACATGCATTCATATTTACTTTTTAGTATTTGTATTTAAATCTACAAGACTTTGTTCAAAAGTTTAATTTAATCAACAAATCACATAACTGTTTAGGCCGTGAGTCCTTTGGGAAACAATACTTGGTCTTACCATTTATTTTTACTTGATACGATTCGGTTACACTTACCGAGGTTTAACACTAGTGCAGAAATGGCCTTTAGCGTCACCCCTTAGACGTTGGATCACACAATATCCAACATAAAAAAATGACCGGTGGCATTTTGGTAAATAAGTTGGCCTTGGCGACGTCGATTCATGGGGGCCTCGACGTCTAGATGTCGGTTACAGGTGCATAACTAACGTCTATACTTTAAACCACGTCAGTTCATAGAATTAGACGCCAAAAAGGGAGCGCCAAAATGTGAAAAGTCATTTTTTTTCGCCATTTAGACGTCCGATCCCGCCACACCGGCGTCTAGATAGTCATTGAGACGTCGGTCCCCCTTACATCTGACGTTTAAATGGCCTGACAGGGTAGGTGAAAAGTTGTTTTGGACGTTGGGTCCCCTTACATCCGACGTCTATATAGACCACGAATATTGATTTTTAAATCGAATGGACGTCATAGTAGTGAGGTCCCCGACGTCTAGTCGAGAATAGACGTCGGGCACTAGGGCACCGACATCTTGATTCCTGTTAAATCAGAAATCGCGAACCCGCGGTTACGCGCACTTCATCGTCTTCCTCCTCGCCTTCTCTCTCCGCGGCATTGCATTTCTAGGTGCGTTTTATCTCTTTTGAACCTTTTAAACTTACTTTTGCTCCGATTAAATTAGTCTTTGATGGATTATCTTCCATTTGAACCGATTAAAATGAGTTTTCGTTGTTTTTTGGTGCAATTTTTCTTGTGTCTTTGGGTAGTGTAGTAGCACCTTCTCCCTTTGCTAGTTTTGTCGTAAGAAAAGCTTGCGTCTTTGGATCTCTTATAGCATTTCAACCCAAAACCAAACCTGGGTCCTTGCCTAGTTCTCATGTCACCGTATTCTTTTTCATTGGCGGTTGGAATGGAACTAGGCAAGGACCAAGATTCGATTTTCGGTTGAAATGCCATAAGCGATCCAAAAGACGCAAGCTTTTCTTATGAGGAAACTAGCAAAGGAAGAAAGTGCTACTATTCTACCCAAAGACACGACCTGTAGTAGACGTCGGTTAATGCCATGTCCGATGTCTATTGTGCCCTTAGACGTCGGTTTTGGTGTAATCCGACGTCTTTATAGACGTCAGACTCTATAGGTTCGACGTCCCATTAACGTCACCCATAAAGATGTCGGATTGGGATATGACGTTAAAAGCCCAAAATAACAGACGTCTAAAGCCCTTTCTGCACTAGTGACCTTGAAATACTTGCATTTCTTTCGGATGGAGGAACTTTCTTGATAAGTTTAGATGAGGAGGCCATTGCAGAACTAGTGGAATGTGTAGAGACACTTTGATACAGATAAGGGTTTTGTGTGACACAACTAAGAAGCAGATTCAGAGCATACAAACATATAAATAAGGGCGCGAGCAACAATGATTCAATCATGCCCAATATAAATTTTCAAAAACAGAAAGTCCATAACAGAAATTCTTAATCGGTTCCTTTAAAAACAAAGTCGACTTCATGTTTTAACAAAGTGATTTCAGAAACAAGGAATCACGTACACAGAACATATTCGACTCAACACATAATAAAATCGGTTAAAAAACAACACGTAACCAGATTTTTACAGGAACAATCAAACAATCAGACATACAACACACATGCATTTGACAATCAATCATACAAACAATTATTATGCATGATGCAATGAAAATACAACAATTACCACTTTTAGAATCTCAAGAATTTTTTATTTCATCATGGTAGTTCATCCTTGAGTTTTCATGATGCAATGAAAATACAACAACTGCCATGAAACATAAATTTGACTCCTCTTCAACGCTACAATCTTCATCACTTGAAGAGTCTTCATCACTGTTTTCCCAGACAATATATGCTTTCCTTTGCTTCCTGTTCTTGTCCTGAGGATACTTGGTGAATTCTTTCTACTTGTTCTTCAAGTCTGGACAGTCAGGCCTGATATGACCATCCTTTCCACATTCATAACATTGTACAACATTGCTTCTTAAGGTCTTCTTTCCTCCTCTTGGAAAGCTTGGATTGTTAGTTGCATAATTTTTATTCTTCATTAATCTGTTAAATTTCTCACCATCATATTCATGATTTCCTTTTCTGGTACTTCTGCATCTGATTCAGCTTTAGGTTCAAGATCTTTGTAGCTTTCTTGCTTGTGGCCTTTAGAGAAATTGATTTCTTTTCTTCAATTTCTTCTTCCTCCTTTAGCCTTCAAAGCTCCAATTCATGTTCTTTGAGTTTTCCAAATAAGGTGGCCATGTTCATGCTGGTCAAGTCTCTTTATTCAGATATTGTAGTGACTTTCGGCTGCCAGCTTCTGTTGAGGCTTTTCTAGATCTTTATGTTGATTTCTTCTTTATCAAACACTTTCCCGAGAGCCATGAGGTGATTGACTATGGGTGTGAATCGCTTCTGTACTTTATAGATAGTCTCTCCCGCTTTCATTTTGAACAACTCATACTTCTGTATGAGAGAATTATTTCTGGCCCTTTTCATTTCATCCGTTCCTTCATGCGTGACTTCAAGAACCTCCCACATTTTCTTAGCAGTTTTACATTGGGAAATCCTGAAAAATTCATCCATGGTTAGTGCTGATGCAATGACATTTCGAGCCTTAACATCATATTGAGCTCTTCGGTTCTCATCTTGAGTCCACTCTTAAAATTTTTTCAAAACAACTTTTGCATTTAAAACATGGGTGGGCTCATATGAACCGTTTATCCACCGATTCAAGAAAGATTTGCATCCTTATTTTCCAAAAAACATAATTTTCTCCAACAAATAGTGGTGGTCTATTTGTCGAAGCACCTTCACCAAAGGTCTGAGAATTGAAAGCCATTTTCCAAGATCAGTCGATTTAACAAAAATAGTAATCGACTAGTTTTTCAAATATTATATGAAAACCAGCTCTGGTGCCAATTGTTAAAATAGAATGGCTCAATTTCTCACACCAAGGAGGGGGGGGGGTGAATTGGTGAAGTATAAAATTTAACACTTTCAAAATCTTTTTCACAAAAAGAGATGCCTTTATACTTTTCTTGAAACACAAGTTAAAAGATTTTCAATGCAGCGGAAATTTAATCGAATGAGTATAAAGTATAATCGATTGAATGTAAAAGAGTAGGGATAAGAAAGATCAAATGTTGTGTTTTTATACTGGTTCAGCCAAGCCTAAGTCTAGTGTCCTTCCAACCATAGGAAGCCAATGCACTATAATGATCAAGGTTTTTACAACAAAGTTTTTATAGAGACCTCACGTCAAAAATATAAAACACCTCTCTAACCCTCTAATCAAAATATAGGCAGTACATAAACAGACTAACAACAAGAATCCCCTCTCCTACAGTCTATCCCCTTTGAGGCACCCTCAAAGTCAAGAACGCAACGTGTCCTTCTTTGTGTATTCACAACAGGGAACTCAACCCAATCTTCAGCAGATTGTAGAACCTTATCTTGTAGTAGACACCCAAATGTGCAGATAGATCAGACTTTGAAAACACAACAACCTTGCTCTTCAAGAAATTACAAGCAGTTGATCACCTCGGTCAATCTGGCTTTCTTGGAGCTTTTCCTCTTGCTGTCAGAATCAAACTTTCTGCAAAAGAATATGAAAATGTCAAAATCACAAAAGTTCTACAGAAATCAAATTCGCGTCAATTTATAGTATAACACATCTTTGACGCATTTTAATCGACTAAGCTACTAATGCAGTCGAATATAACAATTCTGTTATAGCAGTTAGCAACAGTCAAAGCAATTAATTGAATTCACAATTAATGTAGTCGAATAACATTTAATGCTTGGTCAACATATTTAAAAATATGACCGTTAGATAGTTATATCAAGCATTAATAGATTTCAAAACAGTAACCAGCTTAGTCGAATGCAACACACATATAATCGACTGTGTAACAGTGTAAATCATAGTTTTGAAAAACTTTCTCTTTGAAAAATCTCACAGCACACTTTGAAAAAGGTTTGTGCAAAGACATGAGTTTTAATCGATTCAACCCATAATGTAATCGACTTAAAACTATTGTTTTGCCGCAATTAAAATTCAACATTAGTGCTTGTGGTTTTTCTCATCCAAAAACATGTGTCACGCATTCATGTATAAAATCACATATATAACATAGTGAAATGAAATGAACAACACAACAACAACACAATCATGTTCTCATATATGCATATAACATGTAAGAATAAAACATGTAACACATAATTCACATGTGTTATTAATTATACGTTGTCATCATAAAAAACTCATATATTACTGAGATTGTGGGTTCAGCTAAACTAGTCCTCCCCCTATCAACGATCTCAACAACATTTCTACCCATGTTGATCCTTTCATTTTCCTTCTTCTTCCTCTTATGTGACAGCTCCTTCAGGAATTTAGAATACTTTGGTATCTGTTTGATTGCATCTAGTAGAGGTATGTTCACCACTACATTCCTAAAGGTCTCCAAAATCTCTTTATCTACCTCTTCCATTTTTGACATTTCCTGTTTTCACAAAAAATTGTAACTCCTAACCAAGACTACTACAACTGCTTTTATGATTTTGCTATCAAAATATGGACCATAAGAAGTGCGCAAAAAAATTTCAAAGAAAAATAACACTCCTAGCTACCAAAACAAAAATCATCAATAATAATATGCAAATCGGGCACTATTCATTATTGTCGCGCTCATCGCGAACATCGCGTTTTCTGCGAAAACATGGAAAACAATGTCCAATTCTCCAAATATTGACTTAAAACAACCATAAAACACAAGACACACACATAAATAAAACAGAATAGCACACTCATAACACAAGACAAAACACAGCACACACTAACACAGACCCAAAACTGAATTATTGATCACAGACAACGGCGTCAAATTTGATCAAGGTCATACCCGAATCAAAATAATGAGCAATTAAATGCAGTATAAGCCAGGAGAATAACACCTAGGTCGTCTCTCAAGGACCAAATGTGCTTCAAGAATTAGATCAAACACGTAGTAGATGGGGAAATTAGGCAGTTTTGTTGAGACTCCGGCAAGTGTACCGAATCGTTCAAGTAATAAAACCGGTAAGACTGAATATCGTTTCCCAAGAGACTCGTGTCTTACCGGTGTATAAAGATGTCAAAAGCTCTTTTGACACCTAGACACGATATCCGGTCTTACCGGTGTATAAAGATGTCAAAGGTCTTACCGGTGTATATGGAAGCATTCTTTAGTCAAAAGAGCTTTAGACATGAAATATAAATTATGAAACATAAAGAATGCTTCCATAATTTGCATTTTAGGGCAATTAAAGTAAACATGAAATATAAATGATAAAAGTGATCTTAGATACTCAAACACTTGGAAATGGAAAGATTAGAAATGATATGGAATGATATTGTTGGGGTTATGATTTCACCTACTTCACTCTTATGTATAGAAAATCACTTCCTCTTCATTAATATGCCAATGCCAATCTACTAATTTACTCAAACCCAATCCCTTGGTAGAGAGAGCCTAGGCTTCCTCATTAGGCTCCAATCCCTTGGAAAACCTAACAATTACTTCCGCATTAAGATTTGAGACTTAAGACAACCAAAAGTCCTAGTTCTATCCCTAGATACTATTTCCTTTAGGTGTTTAATCCAAGTCCAGATTTACCCAACATTTCCCAATATCAAGCAAACCCTAAAATCATGTTATGGGTAGCAACTTCACAACAAGCATTAAGAAAAGGAATTAAACACTAACAATCAATGAAAGAGGCATATATTCATTCAAAACATAGTAATTTACATAAGAGTTTAGTGGCTACATCAATCCCCCAACAACAATGAAACTAGCTCTCCATGAATGGAAAGCTTGAGCTTACAACAATGGTGGAAATGGAAGAAGGAAGAAGACCCAAGGAAGAAGATGGACAGTTCCCACAACTCCTAGCTCGCCTCAAAGAGCTCCAAATGAGAGAAAACGCGTCTGGGTGTCAAAAGATGTCAAGCTCTTCGTGCCTCTGAGTTAAATAGGACAAATCTGCCATGTCAGTAAAGTTGGTGCTCCAGCCCCCAGAAGGAGGGGGCTCAGACGCACGGCAGTCATGATGCACTGGCGCTCAAGCCCCCATAAGCCAGGGGAGCCCGAGCTCGCTTCAGCTGATTTCTGGTTCTTCATTTGTGTTGTTTTTCTTTCTTTCCTTGCTTTCCAGTGTCTTCATTTGATGAATAGACTTCTTCCAACTACTTTAAGCACATGAAAGCAAGGATTAGTGATAAGAATATCTCATTAAAGTTTAAGGTGCAACCACTTAATATACTAAAAGAAGACTAGGATTTACAAGGCAAAGAGTTAAGGAATGGTTGACATTTTCTCTTAATTCATTACTGGAATCATGGTAAAATATGTCATTATCAGACACACACATAAATAAAACAGAATAGCACACTCACAACACAAGACAAAACACAATACACACTAACACAGACCCAAAACTGAACTGTTGATCCCTGACAATGGTGCCAAATTTGATCGAGGTCATACCCGAATCAAAATAAAGAGCAATTAAATGCAGTATAAGCCAGGAGAATAACACCTAGGTTGTCTCTCAAGGACCAAATGTGCTTCAAGAATTAAATCAAACACGTAGTAGATGGGGAACTTAGACAGTTTTGAACTAGAATTTAACAAACCAAAGCACGAAATTCACACAATTCAAAGACATGTTGGTGCTTACCTCAGTTACAATGCTTCCAATAATTGATTAGCAATAAATTAAACACTTGTCTTACCCTATTCCAACACAAATCAACCAACTAAGCGAAGATTAATTGGGTTGTCTTAAATTTGAATTAAGCAAACCAATTGCACATGATTAATTGGTTCAGCACATTATAATTAAGCGAGAACTAAACCCAATTAGACTACTAAGTGATGGAAACTCCTTTAAGGACTTTCCATCCAAAGAAGTAACAACTTAAACTAAGACTAAAGAAAGGGAAGTGGAATAAGGATTTCTAAAGTTCTTTCCTTATCTAAGTCTTAAATGGATTTTCTTTGCTAAATAACATTTACATTGTTTTGTAGGCCTTAAATAAAGGTTGAAGACCATGGAGAATCAACCAAGGAAGCTTGGTGAGCCAAAGGAAGCAAGGGAATAAAAAAAGAGAAGAATTGAAGTGCTTTCCAGATTTGGACCATTAGCTTCCGGATTAGGATTATAAAGACAATTGGCTTCCGGATTGTAAATTCGCTCAGCCATCTGCATAGTGCGCTTGGCTATTTTTGACAACTTTTTCACATTTTGCACGTTTTTAATGTGTGTTTGGCTGAACCTTGCGTCCCAAGCTCCTTAGCTTCTCCAACACACTTCATTTGTGATTCTTAAAAGCTTAGCAAAGTTAGAAAGGGAGTTCTCTCTTCACCTATAAAAGAGAGACTTTTCTCCATGTAAATCTTAACTTTGAACAGATAATGAAACGCGGTTGAGTTTGCTCCAGTCATATCCTCAGAGTTGAAAACTTCTAGTGCTAATTTCGCACCTCTTCCTCTATCTTCCTTCTCCTAGCTTCATTCCCCTTTGGAAGGTCTTCTAAGCTTGAGAAACCTCACACACTCACCAAACCTCCACTGAACCATTTTACAAACACTTGGCATGCATCAGAAACATCCTTCACTCCTCCATTCCGTTGCGTCCGTTCTGAGTTTGGGAGAGCTCTCACTTGAAGTGTGAAGTTGCTTCCATCACTAAGCGTGTTCTAATTGCAAGTGAAAAAATGATTCAACATGGTGCAAAGCAAGGCTGTTACATCAACAACTTAGAAACCTCATGAAACCATGGCAACCTAATTAATACCAACCCAAACAGATTTAACCTATCATTTTAAACGAAATAAAACACCAAAACACAATGAAATCCATTATTAAAAGGTACAAAACAAAACTGGATGCGAAATGGAAACCTAATTTATGCAGAACACGAAAATCCAATTGAAGAACAATGACCCAATGTAGAAAACGAAACCCTAGAAATAATACACAAACAGAAAACGAAATCGGAATTTAAACAGTGTTGGAAAAACGCAGATTAACCACAACAAATGAATTAGATAACATATTTCAAATGAGAAATCAAAATGGGGAAACGAACTTCAAGCTTGAAATAGAAAACGAAAATGGCCAATTGAAGCAAAAGAGAAATGGAATTGCATTGAGAATTTAAAATATGAATTCAATACAAAGAAGAGGAAAACCGCAAAACCTCCATGGGAGCTCTCTAAGAAGAAGAAAACATAATAATCTGGAATGAGGGAGCTATTAGAGTTTGGCTCCCTTTGCACACAAAACTAGGTCAGAACTGTCAAATGGGCCTAATCCTAAATGGCAAAAAATGGCCTAAAACCTAAATCTGCCCAAAAAATGCCTAAAAACGAAATTACATTTTAGTTTAAACTACAATGTTGATGTGGATGAACGAAAATGATGTGGCAAATGACGTGGCTTCCCTCTTGATGTCCCAAAATGATATTCCAAAAATTTCTCTACAATTAATAATGAAAGTAATTAGGCTCAGATAATTCAAATTAATTAAAATAAGAATTTCTAATCAAATTAAGCATAATTCGCAAAACTAGGGAAATAATGGACATTCAAGCACAATTTCCTAATTAAATCTAGTACAATAAGCTAAGTGAAGTCGATAAAATATTGACTCATCAACCACTTTCTGCACTAGAGATGTGAACTTAGTAATCCCCTCTTTTTCATCTATCTCCAAATGTTCAAACTCTCTTATGAGAGCTTGTACTCGGTTCTTCCTCATGTGGGTGTCTCCTTTCTATGCAACCTCTAGAATTCCCCAAGCCTCCTTTGTTGACGCTGCATTTACTATCTTTTCGAAACCTGATTCGTCCACTACATTAAATAGAAAATATAATGTTGGTCAATCTCTCACACACATTCTTCAACACGGTGGCTTGTGTTGTTGTTAGATGTTTGTCTTCATCGGGTTCCTCGAACCCATTTTCCATAATATCCCAAAACGTCTTAGGATCTTAGGAGCACTCTCATCTGCACACACCAATTATCCTAGTTAGTGTTTTTGGTTAGCTGTGGCACTGTCATTCCATTTACCACTTTCGACATTTTTCCCCTTTTCCTCAAAAACACTCAAGCACTCACTGTTTCTCTCACGTTGTTTGACTCTTAGTCTCTCTCTTTTTTTTTGTCTCTCTTACTCAGTACATAGTGCATGAAGCTCTGATATCACTTTATAGAATAAAAGAATCGTTGCACACACATTAAAAATATCCAAGGTCGTTGCACTCACTATTTTGTTTTATATAAACATTGATATGGTGGCTTTAAATAGCCAAGTAAATGGGCCAATGGCCGTTAAAATAATAATAACAAACCTAAATAATAAAAGTTGATAACCATAATTGATTCAGAAAAATAAAAATAGTTATCCGAGCTGTTGTGAACACAAAGAACAGAAAAAACCTGATTGCAAATAAATGAAACGCATAATAGTAGGAAAAAATGAACTAAAAAAGATTACAATCAAAACCCTTTTATTTTAAAGTTTATTTAACATGCTGGAATTGAATTTGAGGAGGGAATACTCTAGATTTTGACATATTACATCAAGCACATTACTGACAGCCTAAGATTCATCGTTAAATTATATCATTAGTACATTGTCGATTGATATATCCGTTACTAAAAGAAGCAATGATGTTTGTAAATAATTTCATCGATAATTCATGTTTACCGACGGATGCAAGGCCGTTGGTAATGGTCCGTCAGTAATTCACCTTCTTACGGTAGTGAAAGTACTCGTATGTACTTGGGATAACCTAAACTCATCTGAGTCACACAATGAAGAGGAAAAAGAAGTTAATATATGTCTTATGATTGATTATATTGAAAGCACGTTAAATGTTTCTAAAGAAGAGGTTGACTTCCTTGATCCTTAATATGTAATTGAAGTATATAACGATCTATTGTCAAATTCTCCCAAATTGTTTGAAGTTTTTAAAATTTTAAGAAAACAAATTCGAAAATGCTCAAAATACGATATAACCTCTTTGAAACAGGATTTGAGAGCGTCAATACGATAAAACCTCTTTGAAATAAAAAAACAACGACCTTGATTAAATATCTATCATATGATGCTTATTTAACGTTTGCATAGGTATTTGTTAAACATAAAAAAAAGGGAGATTGTTAAGACAAAATCTCTAGAAACTCTTTATTTAAAAAGTTAAAAAAATCGTCTAATTAAATAGTATCTATACCATCTAAGATAATGCGCTAAATGCAATATATGTTTAAACAATATCATAAACACAATACATGTTGTAAACGTTAAAGGGAACAAACTAGCATAAACACTACAATAAACAGGACTACGCTAAACGCTATGATGAACGTCTAACGTTTTAAATGTACGAATAGTACTTTTTGTCTGTTGTGTTGTTTCTCTTTATCTGTGCAGATCATTCAAAGATAAATGCTTTATTCAAAGTTCTGCGCTGATTCAGAAGAACATTGAAAAATATAAAGACATTCTAGGAATGTTTCTTCAATGTCTTCTGTTTGACCAATCCTTATAGCAGTACAGTTCCTCTCCACAAGCAAAGTAGCATCTGATCTCGTACAAAAGGCTACAACACCTATACCAAAGTGAATGCTCCAAATTGCAGATTTTTCTCGAAGTTGTCTATATATAGAATACTGCATGAAGAAGAGAACGACAACAACAATAATCATAACTACATATATTCTTATATTGCCAAATTCTCTTATTATATCGTTGTCTAGCTTTGAGAAAAATTCTTGTAATAAGTCTTTTCAAATATATTATGTATTGATCATTATCGTCTCTAATAGAACTTTTCATCTGTGCTTATTTGAAAAACACTTTGTTGTTTTTGGATAATCAAAAGTGATTTACAACACTTGATTGTTTAGCTAAGGGAGAGTTAAAAATTTTTAGCCAGTTGGGATAGTGTAAGATCAGAAGTGGTGAAACTCGTTTTAAAACCAAGAATGGTAAATTTTGTTTTAACTGTTTAAAGTTAGAAGAACCTTTTAAGAGTGCTTAAAGGAGAAGTTAACATAACTTAGTTGGAGCGAACTAGTATAGAAATGATATTTTATCTTCGCTATCTTTTTACTGTGTTTCTAAACAATTTTAAAAATCTTAAGTGTTAAACACTGTCTGCATACCGTGTAACCCCTACAAACAGTGTCTAGTATTAATTGCGAAAAGTTTTTCAAACCCGTTTCTAGAGTTTGCGTGTTATTTCACAAGATACACACCAGATACACGATTCAAACATGAGAACACCACTTCATTCCACAATTCATTTCATCTTACACATTCTCTCTACACACTTCACATACTATTCATCTTATCTCATCACGTTACACTGTTACATTGAGGATAGCACATTTTTTGTTCATCTGGATCCACGATTCACGCATTGTAAGCCTGGTTTAAGTGACTTCATTCTCATATTCTATGGTAATTGAACTTTTATTTCTGAAGCAAATTTTCTTTTAATTTTACATTCTTATGCAATCTCTTCAATTACACCGATTACATTGTCTGTTATTAGGTTTCTTGGAAAGTTATTGTTCCATTGCCAAATTCTTATTTGCATTGATTTTATTCTTCTAGTTGATGTTTCTAGTTATCTCGCGTGTGATTTACTTTTGTTTCACCTTAGATACTTGATCAAATTCTTAGTTAAGGTTTTAATTTCATTTTATAGGTTTCAATAATTAGAAGCTGGGTTAGTTTAGATAGATGATTCTGATAGTTGATAATATAGGTTTTAAGATGTGAATTTTAGATTTTATGCTTGAATCTCAGTTTTAATAATTGATGTTAGGTCTTTTACACATTTAAAACATGCTTGCATTGTCAATTGACTCATTTGTTCATCATTAACAGATTTCACCTTCTCCTTGAGAATTTAGGTTTTCTAGAATTGGTAAATTTGGGGATATGAACCAAAGTTTGTGATTTTCTGAAATTAATTGTTCTAGGTCATTAGAACTGTTATAGCTAGATTTAGATGTTAAAATTACACTACAAGAAAATAGCTAGTTACCCGCGGATCATTATATACGGATTAAATCCGTATGTAATAAACGTATTATATACGGATTTTACATACGGATATTGGGAAATCCATTATATACGGACAAATCCGTATATAATTAAAAAAAATTTTATATACGGAGGATCCGTATGTAATTGGCGTACGTAATAAAAAAACAAGTAAAAATGAAAGTGAAAGCTCCAAAATTTCCCACACTCTGAAAAAAACATATCTTCTCCCTCTTCTGTCCTCGAACCTTCAGTCCAGTTCTGCCTCTTCTCCCTCTTGTCGAAGCTGCAGTCCACTTCTTCACTGCACTCTCTTCTCCGCTGTGAGTCCACCTCGCCTGTAGGGAGGCTCTTATTCAGTGAAACCCGCACTCGACGTCACTGCTCGTAGATTCGGATTTCATTTGTCGAACACGGTGAGTAATCGAAGCTTTGAGGATTATTTTTGTTTTCGTTTTCTCTTTTTGTTCTTTGGAGGTTTGAAATTGCGACTTTGGAAACCCTAGGTTGGTTTCTTCGAAGTGGTAGAGATAAGCTGGAGTTGTAGTTGCGTTTTGGTCCTGGTAAGTTTGAATCGTTTAGATTTGAGGTTTATTTGAGTTATCTTTTCTCTCGGTGTTGTTACATTGTCCTATTTTTTCTCGTTGTTGTTTCGAGGTTTGAAATCGCGAATTTAGAAACCCTAGGTGATGGGGTCTTCGAAGTGGAAGAGATAAGATCGAGCTGCTATTGCCTTCTGCATTTAGTAAGTTTGAATTGCTTATATTTTGGTTTCGTTTTATTGGTTGTTATTGAAAATGGGTCTTGACGAAAACTAGTCACTGAAAATGGTTTGCTTCGTTTTGGGTGCTTTTATTGCTTTCAGATATTATTCATCATGGTTTTGACAATCATGTTAGTGGATCCTATTTTGTCAAAAAAGTGGTAACATGGTTTAAGTTTGTCATCCTCTGTTTGAAGTTGTTTCCTGGTTAGGTCATGTAATCATTAATTAGATGTTTGTGATTTTATTCTGCTATAATATCCGTTTATTTTTTTGTTGAAATTTTATTTTGACTTTGATACAGGAGCTGAAGTGGTTGAGAAGTGTGGGGTACCTCATTGGGAAGGCTTAAAGTGTTGTACAGTGAAGCAAAAGAGCTAGGTACTGAAGCAAGGTATGTTTACTCCTGAGTTTTGCTGTGTTGTTTCCCCCTCTTTTATGTTTAAAGTCCTTACTTGACTTCTTATGCAGTTTAGCATTAAATTGTATAAAGTTCATTTGAACTTCCTGGGAGAATTTTAATAGAACAATAGAGGAAGCTGCTGGATCAATCTCAAGGTTAGGAGAATTCTGGTGGTGTAGAGAAAAGAAACTAAGAAGAGCCAAAGTAAGTGGCGCTAAACATTATCTTTGATTCTGTGAAATATGGTGTTATGATTATATAATGGGTGAATGATTCTTTCTAATATGATGAATGCAAATTAACATGTACTTTGATTAGAATAAGGTTTTAGTTATGTTTAGCAATATTTGTATGTGACGTTGTGAAATTGGTCCGAATAGGGGTTTCAAGCAGAATAGGAAGAGTTTGATAGGTTCTCTAGGAACATTCAATTAATTGATTGATTAAGGTGCAATGTTGTATGATTGCTGGAGAATTTCACCTGATATAGTTTATAATCCAGAAAACCACACCATTAACTGACATTTTGGTTAAGAAATGAATATTTAGTAACCAAGGTAAGTAGTTCAATGCGCTTGGAATTGGTTAAGTGCAGGTTTGTTTAACGTGATAGCAGATATTGCGGTGTTACCTCTGGTTGCAAGTTTAATATATAGGTTTGTTAAGTGCAGGTTTGTTAAGAAATATGACATAACCTCTTTTTTAAATCCAACACCCATATAGGAAATATTAGAAGACCGCTCCAACTGCTCCTCTGATATTCCAAAAGGTATTCTCATAGTAGTGTTAAGAAACTAGAAGGCATGAATATTAAAAACTACTAAAATATATAAACTGACTGGTAAAGAAATGCACAACTAGCTAAAACTTGGAGCACTCAACTTTCATACTGAAGAACCACTTTTCAGAAGGTAACAACTCTCTAACTTGTGGCTTATGACAGTAGAAATCATAACTTTCTATAGAGATTTCACCCAGTTTACTATTTCAACTTCCTTCATTTCCCATAGTCACATTGAAACCTATTTCTACCAAGAGAAAACGAGAGAGCACCTCTGTATAAAAACTCATCCCTCTACATTTTCCCTTTATACTTCCTAAAGAAAGTAAACAAATTAAATAAACATATCAATGTATATATATATATATATATATATATATAGAGAGAGAGAGAGAGATATAGAGTGAGAGTAAAGATGTTACAAAAGAGGAGTTGAATTGATTTATTGGTTAGGTTTAGAATGAGAAGTAGTGGGAAGGAAAATATTGGTAGAAAAGAGGTAAACAGGAAGTGATATGGATTTGGATTGAAAATGATGACTTAGGTATAATGGAGATAGTTATTACAGTTAGAGTAGTGTTAAGATAAAGATACGTTGGTGTGTTTAGTTCCCATCTTTATCTTCTTTTTCTCTCATCCCATCAAACTATAAAAAATAAATAAATAAAAATTAATACAATGTATTATATGATATCTGAAAGCAAAGAAAAGAGCCTGAGTAATGATTCCTCAAGATAATGCATCCATCTTAAAGTCAAAGAAGTCCTCTGGTTCAGAAGACTATGCAAGATCGTTGGCCCTGACAATTTTTCTTATTGCTGCTCCTGTTGCAGTTTTCTGTGTCTATGTTGCCAGAAAACTAATAAATGATTTTTCTGATCACTTGGGGATGACCATAATGGCCATTGCATTATATTCACAATTTATGTGAGATTCTCTTTCTTTGCTTGTTATATGCATACAAACGTACACCAAGCATACAATTTTGTTCTTTGACCCTATATTGTTCAGCTGTATTGATTTGGCACTTTATTTATAATCTTGAGAAACATTTCTTTATGTTGCCACTCACACATGCTTGTTTGAAGTAAGCTATAAGTCGGGATTAGTTAATGATAGGTTCAGTATAGTTTACAATAGAAGGAAAAGACAAGGTAGTTGGTACAGTTGTAATTAAATAGGTGTAACAAACTATTATAAATAGTCTTATTAATGAGGAGAGTGGACAGTTTTATGGGTTTAGCGAGAAGGATTGTGAAGATCTTGGCAGGAGATTGTTAGCTGTATTCGATACTCCTACAGGTATTACTCAATCTTGTATGTCAATGACGGTTGTGTTTTAGTAACTTATCTCTCATAATCATCTTTCTGAATACAGAAAAGGACTGTATTGCATGTTTTTATAATTTAAGATATATTATCTTGTAAGATCTTGTAATATTATGTTCATTTTTCAGTAATAAATTTATGTGTTGTTCTGGTGTTTATAAAAAATGGCAGCTCTTGTTTCTTGATTGCCCCAGACCTTACATTTTAACCTTGATTCTTTTCCCAATTATATTTACAACCCTTTAGAAATTACACAGTTAAAGAGGACCTATCAAATATCCTATACATACACTGTATAAGAAATCAAAGAATGATCTTGTGTTGTATTTTATTGTGTATTGAATAAGGCTATTATAAGTCCTTAGACCAGGGAAAGCCTATAAGAGGGTGGTATAAACCTTAAGCATTTCAAAATATGAGCTTAATTAGATAAAGGGAGCTATATGTGGATGCATATAAAATTGAATACATATATTGACTGATTAGTTCCAATCATAGGAGAAGAATTTGTGTCACCATTAGATAAAGGGAGCTATATGTCACCATTAGATAATTACCCTCAGTTCCAATCATATTAAACCAGCATTATAGATGTCGAATTTGTGTGACGAATTCAAGTGTTTAAAACATGAAACCATATTACATGTATTTACATATAATACTTTTATTCAATTTCAGTTTTGTCCAGTCATGTGCAAAAGTGTTGCAGTGTTATTCTGTCATTAATATTTTGATTCTGTTCAGCTGTATTTTTTTTCTTTTTCGATTTGGTTGTGCCTTAAGTAGTTGCTAGCTCTCTGATTGATCATATAAAGAAACGGCATCATGTCCAGCTTTGATCAGTTGAGCCAAGTAGCATTGCACATTTTGGTTCCAGTAGCAAACTGTCCATAAACTGTACTTTCTGCATTGAGTTGTTATAATCTGCTTTGGTCCAATTTTCTGGTGTTTCAAGCTTTGACCAAATCTGCTTTATGAGTCTAAATGTGTTTAAACTAATTGCAAACTCATATTAATCTCAGAAAAGCAAAATGACTGGTTGAATTCCTCACACTCTGATTTCAAAAATCTGCATCAATATTCTTCACTGGTTTGAAGTTGTGCTCACTGTTGTTGGTCAGATTTTGTGGTTTTGAATCTTGGTACAAGTGTGTTTACTATTGTTATACATGTTTCAAGTAGTAGCAACTCTTGTTAATCACTAAAATGCAAAATGCATACCTGAGTTCCCTACTTTCAGTAGCTTGTCTTGTCTTTGTTTCACAATTCTCCAATTCAATTTCTGGTCTGCTTTGGTCAATACTGTTTCTGCTCAGTTTTGTTGTGTATAAAGCTTGAGACAAGTTTCTTTTATGATTTTAAGCATGTCTCAAGGGATAGCAACTCCAATCAATCACAGAATTGAAAAATGAATGGTTGAGTTGATTAAATTCTGGATTTCAAAACTGTCACAGTTTTAAATAAAGTGTTTGCACCGTGCTTGCTGTCTTTGTGTGGTTTTAGGTCACTTTAAATCTTCTAGCTGATATCCTGTAGTTAGATCTAGTGTTTAGGCATTCTTTGAGTCTTTATTTGAACCAGCCAGCTTTGAATGTACTGTTTTATTAAATCTGCAAAAGTTTTCAATGCATTTTTCGGCATTTTAAGCAACTGCTGCTGTCATATGAAGCCACTGGCTGTGTCTATGTATTCTAACCAATTGAGCAAGTCTATGTTGTCATTTCAAAGTTGTGTGCAATGTTCAAATGGTCCTTGAGAAGCCTATATGCACAATTCACCTTTAAACCATCACATTTTGCTGCATTTTAAGCTACAACTGTTGTGAATTATAGAATCTGATTGTTTCAGTGGAGTTTAAACATTTGTGCATGTGTCTTTTACCGTTTGAAAGTTGTAGTTACTGTTCATTTGGTAAATTTGACACCAGTAACATGTGTTCATTAATCTGTTCTTTTTACTGTTTATTGTGTGATTTACAGGAGGTAGTGTACGGAGGTGTGATTAGGGAAAAGCCAAGAAGCAAAGAAGATTGTCCACAATTCCTGAAAGGTATGCTTAATGTTATAGTCCTAGCATTTTTGAAGTAATAAGTAGTGTTCTTTGTCTTGACTCTGATTTATGTTAATCATCAGGTCAAAATTTCCCCCAACGTTGTAGTAAAACAGTGAAATCAAAACTCAAGTAAGTGGTTCTAACCTTTTATTTGGATCTTTTTGCCCAAAATAATGTTGGAGTTGTGATGTTTTCTTGGATTTTAGTCAATGAGTTTGTTTTCTTTAATCTATTTATTTATCTTCTATTCTATTTTATATATTTAGCATTTATAGATATATTTATTAATTTGGTTTCTACTATTGGCTATCATGCCTTCTGCCATATTTTTATTTTGTTTTCTTCTACATTATAAATAATGAGTGGTGCAAGCAGCACCATTGCTTGCTTTGGAATCCTTACTTATTTCTTTGGTTCTTTAGTAAACAATACCCCAAACATTCCTTTTCCAATTTATAACTGTAGAGTAGAAGCCTAGTTTTTGAATAATGTCATATAGGAAACAATGACCTTAAAGTCCAATTTCCCATCTTACAAACTTCCTTTCCCTAACAAACAGTTTAATCTATTTGCAATAGGATCCTCTGTGAAACATGCAAAAGAAGTTAGAGTTTAGGATGGCACTTTTAGCCTCTGAACAGTTAGGTTCTTGTTACCCTTTTCATTTAAGGTTGAAAGGTTTCAGCTTTCTAATAAAACATCTCCATTAAAAAAAGAACATTTATAGAGAGGAAGATTCTGGATTGAGTATTAAATCACAGTACAAGAAAATAGAAAGTTCAAAGAATAGAATATTCCTTCCATTCAACTTAAAAACAGTACTCCAAGAAAGAACTCATTGGCAAACAAATAAAAAAATTAATTACCCTCTTTTCAGTGAAAATATCTACAATTGAAAAAGGAGTATTTGACAACAAAAGCAATAGAGTTGTAGATCATGATAGAACAATGAATACCTTGAGGGACTAACCAGCATGGATCACCATAAGTCGTTTTCCCATCAAAACCACCAATTAGCAAATTCCTTGGATAAACAGGTTAACTTCATAAAATTAGACTTCTGAACAGGAACCAGAATCTTTGATTTCCACGGACACAAAATGAAAATAACAAAGACTCCCTCATGCAACTAACATACATAATCTGTTTTTCTCCCTCAACATTTAGCCAAATCCCCAACCGTATTTTGCAAGTCAGAAATGTATTTGCAAGGATGCCAGAGATCATTAACAAGTTAGCTTTAACAAAATAGATTGACAGACAACAGTTATAATGGTTAATGCCTTGCTAGCTCATTTGTAACGTGTCCATCTCCTCACTCCACTAACACTATTATTCTTTCATGATCTTTTTCCACAACATTGACACCAAAAAGTTCTACTTTCTTCATTATTTGTATCAACCCATGTACCCCAACTCACTCAAACCTCACTTCCACTCCTCTCATACTTAAAACTCGTTCTTTTCTCTTTAAACAATGGAAGAGAATACTCAATACTCTCTTACCCGCACTCTTGGTCAAAGAGTATAGATAAGTGCCCCACCAATGTATACTTAATGCAAGAGGCTAAAAACAAGATATCCACAATATACATGGTTTTAAAGTGTATCCATGACACTTTTTCATACACAAACAACACCCCAAAGTATCCAACCATGTGTACTAATTATAACAACATCACTTTTCAAGGAGCAGTGATGGAAATTCAATTACTGATTGTTTAGTGTTGAACTTTCTTATTACTTTTCCTTGAAGGAAAACTTGTAATACATAATTAATTTAGCCTTGGATTAAGTAATGGCTAATTTGTCGTTAATTGATATGTATACAGAACATGGATCAAGTTCCACCAAATCGTTCATGGATGTACGATAGGTGTTATAGAGGAAGAGGTGCGTTGAAAGAGTCATTTGTATTGGGTGTTGAAGAGTTTATAATTAAGGCTTGTGAACAAGACCGTTATCAAAGAGATGGGGGGCTTCGATGTCCATGTTCAAAGTGCGATTGTACAAAGATTTTGAACGAAAGAGTTGTGAAGGTTCACCTGTATAAAAACGGTTTCAAGCCTAATTATTTCATTTGGGAGGATCACGGGGAAACCATGCAAGAAGCTGATTTAGATAATGATGTCACTTTCAGGGGTGTGGAGACAGAAGGTGAACCAAATGAACAAGTTATGACGATGGAAGACATGGTCCATGATGCTCTTATACAAAGACAACCCTTCCAAGCATCAAATTCTTCTAACATAGAAGAGGCTCCAAATGAAGAAACTCAAAGGTTTTATAACCTTTTGTTGGAGGCAAATACGCCTTTGTATCAAGGAGCATCAGACTCCAAATTATCAATGTGTGTGAGGCTTTTAGCTTGCAAGTCCAATTGGAATATTCCTAACCAATGCATAGATTTTTTTGCAAAAATGCTTTTCGATGTAACACCACACAAATGTGGTTTACCAAAAACTTACTACGATGCAAAAAAGATAGTTCACAACAATTTGCTGCTGATCAATGGAGATCACCCTCCCCCCATGTTGGTTCTAACCCAACAACTCCCACAAATATGCCATCACCATCTCCTATAGGGGATAACCCTCCACGTTCAAGTTCAGCAGCCAATGACTTTGAAGATGTTTCCAACAATCGTCCAATCATTACACCTATTGGAGGAGGGTAAGAAAACATCAATTTAATGTTCCAAGCATATACTGTATTATTCTAATATTTGACTTTTATTTTGGTATAGCTTTTATCCAACAAAAACAGCATCCAAAGCAATCACAGCCACCATCAAGGCACAGTTTGATGAGCCATGGGTGACATGGGGACAAATACCTCAGACACGAAGAGATGTTTTCTTTGAGCGTTTTAAGGTACACTTGTGTTCATTTACATTATGTACTACAGTTAATTTTAAATGTTAAGGTCCTCAATTATCTTATCCAATATTCATCTTTTTTGTCAACAGAGAAAGGTTTCATGGAGGTCTAACCATGAAGAAAAGGTGAAAAAAAATTTCCACACAAAAGCATCTCATAGATTATCTGAGATGTTTAAAAAAGCTCGAACAGAAGGAAAAAAACCTGATTGGATGGGGGATATTGTTTGGAATGGTCTTTTGGAGAAGTGGAACATGCCACTTTATAGACAAAAATGTGAAACGGCCAAAAAGAACAGGACATCTGACAAGGGTTGTTGTTTGCACACTGGGGGATCCATTAGCGTGCATGAGCATGCAATTCGTCTGGTACATATAAATTTATTTTTACATTTCTATACGGATAAACTTTAAAAATATTTGATGTTAACAACTTACATCTTCTTTGCTTGCAGTCACAGGAGCTTGGTCGGTCAGTGCATGTTGATGAAATATTTCAGCAGACACATATTCGAGCATCAACAGGAGAATTTGTCGATGAAAGGTCTAGGCGGACACATGTTAGTTTCTACTAACTTATTCTTTATTAGGTTATATAATTCTTAGGTCTATCTATTTAACGATAATCATGTATTCATTTAACAGGAAGAGTTTGAAGCCAGATTTTCTCAAATAAGATCTGAGACAGCATCCGTTGGGGCTTCAACATGTGCTCCCCTAGACCCTGCAGATGAGGAAAGATTGAGGAACCAATGTTGGTTGGATGTTGCTGGTGGAAGGTACAAGGGACGCGTATACGGCATTAGAAATGTCAGTGCTCAAGATGACTGTCGATAGTTACATTCAACAGACACAGGCATCTTCTTCTCAGCAACCGATTGCAGAGGACATTCTTAACCTCCACACACGAGTATCAACCCATGATGACCAACTTCGACAGATGAACTCTCAATTGCAAGGCTTTATTGGTGTCATGATGCAGTATCTTCCACCTCCTGCAGCCGCAATTGCACAACAATTTCTTCAATCCCAGAATCAGCCACAAGCTAATGTTCAACTACAACAACCACAACAACCACAGCAACCAACAACAGATCAACCACAAGATGATACTGTTTATGGAGATTACTAGTTATGTTTTTAGAAGTAGGACATGTGTATGACTCACACTTATTCCCTCAATGACTTTTTTCATGTTATTTGAACTTATTATGATTAACAATTATGTAAACTTTCTTGTTATGATTAATGTGAAATGCATGTTTGTAGGTTTTAAAGACTTAATTTATTTATCAAATTTGTGAATGGATATAATATCCAGGTCTTGTGAATTGTCTGTGTGGTATGGGCAGGTCTTGTAAATTGTCTCTTTTTGGATGTTGGATGACCAGGTCTGCTATTCAAGTCAAGCTGTATGTAATTTATATACGGAATATCCGTATATAAATTATATACGGATATTCCGTATATAATTTATATACGGATATTCCGTATATAAGTTATATACGGATATTCCGTATATAAATTATATACGGATAATCCGTATATAAGTTATATACGGATATTCCGTATATAACTTATATACGGATAATCCGTATATAAGTTATATACGGATATTCCGTATATAAGTTATATACGGATATTCCGTATATAAGTTACATACGGATTATCCGTATGTAATCTTATCTACGTCCTTTTTATATACGGATTTTTGACCGTATATAATCCGTATATAACACCACTTTTTATACGGATTTTCGATGTTATATACGGATTTCGGCCGTATATAAATGCGATTTTTCTTGTAGTGTTATAGTTCCTTTTACTGCATTTAGTTTTAGCTAGTTAAGTGCTCATTTCTTATTTGCTGTTAAAAGTTCTGGTGTATCACTCTAAGTGCTTTTGCTGCATAATCTTGGTTACACCATGAATTCGTGATTCCATTGCATTTGATAAGTTCTGCACTACAAAAATAATACATTTTAGGCGAGGTTGTTTTCCTGCGGTTTTTAAAACCTCAACTAATTTCCGGCGGTTTATAACAAAACTGCCCCTAATATTTAGTTATTTATTTATTTTAGAATAATTTTTCCCTAACCCTAGTGTCCTTTCCACTCCTTCATTCCCGCTTCTGCCTCTTGGTCTTATTTTCTCCCCGTGCCGTTTCTTCGTCTTCAAACCAGGTGTGGAGTTGTTTCTTCATCTTCAAACAAGGTGCGGAGCTCTTGGGCTTGATTCCACTTTGGCAATTAAACTTGCAAAGAAATCTGTCGAGAAGAGAAACAAGGAAGCCAGTTGCGGAAGAAGTTGATAGAGTCATACCTAATCCGCGGTACGATGGCCTCTGTCCGTGGGTGTGGTGGTAGGGGAACTTTTTTCGCGACAACGGTGTTTCAATGTCTTCATGGCGAGTTTCCGGTGACTCAGGCGCGGCGTTTTCACGACGCGAGGATCTCGTTCTCCAGCGTTTTAGCGACAACAGAGACTTGGATGGAATTCGCGATTTATTTAAGGTTTGAATTCGGGTTCTGTTTTTAGGGATTTGAATGGGGTTTTCTTCCGGTGTCCCATGATTTTGGGTATGGTTGTGGAGGAGAAGAAATTCCAGGTATGGAAGCTATTTTAGTGGGATTGATTGCTTGTATGTGGTACGATATGCTTTTCCCCTATTTTAATGTTCATTCCAGTATAATTGTATGTTTGGGGAATTGAAAATAGAATACTCTTCTAATCCTTGTAACTGAGGTCTCTCTGCATTTCTTTGATATTCCTTAGGTACATATTGCAGTCAAGTTGTTGTTATCAAAGTTCTGAATATGGACCCGGGTATAGTGAAAAAACGGAGGGGAGTGAATATGGATCTGGGTATGGTGGAAGGAAGAGTAGTGGGTATGGGGAAGAACAACAACAGGACAATGGGTATGGTTATGGAGGGAGGAGTGAGTATGATGAGAAACCTAGCTATGGGAACCAAGGAGGTGTTGAGAATGGTTATGGGCATCCACCTCAGGAGGAGGGCTACCGAAAGCCTTGCTATGAGAAGCGTGATGATGATGATGATGAGGGCTATGGACACAAAAAATATGTAAGTACTACTGCATCATGTTTTATCTTTACAATTTTTTATAGGTTTCTAGAATAGTGGCAACTCTAAACACTCTATATTCAAAATTATTCTCTGGTTTGACTTCCTTGCGATTTCTGCTGTGACAATGGAGAAAAAATCAATCCAACTTTCGTTGATAATGTGTATTTTGCTCTTGTGAATGTGCTGGCTACTAGTAACTTGAGAAACAGAACTTTGAAAGTGAAATGTTTTGAATTTGTGTGAAAGTGCCGAGTTTAAAACATTGGTTATGATTCAGTGATTTACAGGATAGAAATCTGAAATTAGAACATCGTAAAACCTGTTCGATGACAGCTAAGGAAATTCAATTTTTTTACTTGACAAGTCAATATAGGTGAGCTGGATAGCCTAATGTTAGTTCAGTTCAAGTGGATCATAAAGAAGAACAAAGAATGAGTAGAAGACCACCTCCTGATCCCGTGGCAGTGCTAAGAGGCCATCGAGTAGAAGACATTTCTTTTCATCCCTTTAAGCCGATATTATTCTCCGGGTATTCATTGCAATTGTTTGTCGTTTTTTGTTTTATGGGCATTACTCTGGTACACATTTTTTCCCTAGGTATGGGACATTGGCATCCAATATCTATCAAGCATTTCTTTGGCTGCTAGTTACTTTTATAATAGTTTTTAACACTAAAAGTAAAATCTTTGTTCAATAAATGATGAGTTTCCTTGGATGCCATACCCATCGGTGTGCCACAAGAACTCCCTGATTTAGTTGGTTGCGTATACAATTAGTTTCACTTAATAATTAGTTGCATCATCCTCTTCTTGCTTGCAGTTCTGCTGATGGTGAAGTCTGAATTTGGGATACCCTTCAACATCGAACTGTATCATCTGCATGGTGCTTAGTTCTATAATTTTTTTGGCATTCATATTTGTGAAGAATATCGTTGATTTTCATAAATATGATCCATGGTACAAATTAATTTTATACTGCAGAATTTTGTAAGCTAAAACTACATCAGTGTTTACATTTAATTTTTTATGAGCTATTTTCAACCATTTATTTGACCTACACATAAATATATTATTATTTTAATTTTCAGTATAGCTGTCCAAGAAAATGAAAATTTCTACATGAAGTTACGTGCAACATTTGTTAAATGAAAGGTCAAGAATTAAGTAAGAATTTAGTTCCTTAATTTTATCACTTATATCCCAATTAAAGATATTTGGATATATAGGAAGACTTTTTAGCAAAAAAAAAAGTATCTTTTTAAAAGAATTTTAAAAGACATAACTTTTGTAAAGCAACTTATGCATGAGATAACTTTAGTTTATAAAGACGATAATTTTATCTTTCTTCTCTTACTGTAAACCTAGACCAGACACTCAAGGTAAAAATCATATAGAAATTCTGCTTGTGTCTATATAATAATCTGTTTTGGTTATTGATGTTAATTTTTGGTGATCAATCTTCACTAAACTTTAATTCTGGGCATTTGTTATATATATTATTGTTTGCTTATTATTCTCTTATAAGGTTTGAATTGTTGAATGCTTAGCTCACTCATAGATTTGTTTGTTTGTAGGTATATGATAAAGAAGCATGAAGAAAATGAAGAACAAGAGTGATAATTGTTATTGCAGAACACTTTTTAATTTGTTATGTAGAAGTTTATTTTTAATTTTTAGGACAAACATTTGTTATTTCTTAAGTTTAAAAGTTAATTGTATTTTTAATTTTACAGTTTATTTCATATAATAATAATTATTTTTGGTTTTATATTATTATGGTTTAATATTAAACATATTTTATATCAATCACATTAATCAAGTCATTTGAATAATAAAAAAAATTAAACTATTTTCATTACCGGCGGTTTTTTGATAAACCATGCAAATCCCGACGATTTATTACAACCTCAGCAATTACCGGCGGTTTTTGTAAAAACCTCCGCAAATTACGGCGGTTTTCGAAAAACCCCACAAATAGCGGCGGTTACGAACAAAACTGCCAGAAATCTTTGTGACGGTGGTTTTCTCAGTGGTTTTGCCAACCGCGGGAGATGAATTTACTAGGGCTTAAAACCGCCGGTAATGCAGGAAAAAACCCCTGGTAAAATCTTTTATTTTTGTAGTGCTGATTGCATTTCTTGAATATTTTTATTGATATAGACCTGTTCCAGTTGTGAATTTTGTTTTCTACAAAATTTTATTTCTTTCATGCATTTTGACAAACATTTTGATGCCAAATCTATTATGATAGGTAACCTTTTGTAGCTTTTGTTGTTTCTTCACATTTGATATGCAATTATTTTACATCTCATCATATCATATTCGATGTAATCTGTTAACGTAGTTGATGCACTAATATTTTTAGTTTTAAAAGATTAGACCATTAAATCATAGATGCACTACTCATACATATGATGTTTTTCTGTTTTCAAGTTCATTCATGATTTTTCCACTTTATTCATGCATCTTAATTAAAATAGTTTGCAAGATATATATATATATATATATATATATATATATATTCCCATAGTTTTCTTAGTTTTTAGTGTTAACAAATAAATATATAAATTAGCCTAATGTATAACTTCAAATGTACTAATTAAATAAATTAAAAAAAAAAGAATTAATGTTTTTTCATTGAATTGTAACTACCTTGTTATCTTTCTTCACATATTCAAAGAAAATATTGATACAACCAAATTAATTCATTAAACTATAACTGTATATTTTAAAAACTTTAGTATTTTAAAAATAGAAGTCAACAAAATAGAAAGGATAAAGACAATCCTAGATTGTCACAAGGAATTGATTCCTAATAAATTAATTCTTATAAAAACTATACAAAAGGTTTAGCCAAACAAAATAAAGATAATACAAAAAAATGAAGATAAATTAAATAAATAAAAAATTAAATAAAAATAATAATAATAACAGAAACAAATAGAATTGAAAATATAGACAGAGAAAAATAATAATAAAAATATGTTAATTCTAGTACTTTTTCAAAATAAAATTCATTATTGGTTATCTAAAGATTATTGTTTAATTAATTATTGTTTTATATTTTTAAATTAATCCATGTAAATTTTCAATTAATTTGTTGACGTTCTCATTATTAAACAAAGTATATTCTCTATTAAATATTATTATGCCTAATTATTATGTCTATTCTTTTACCTCTTATATAAAGTAAAATACTGATTAATCAAAATACACTCTTGGTTAATTCTGTTAAATTTTTACCTTTAATCAAAGTACATTATCAATTATTGGGGAAAAACCAATCAATCACATGAAAGTTTCTAATTTTAGTCAAAGTAAATTCTCAATTGAAATTAAAAAGCCCTTTGACTCATATGATTGATATGTTATGTAGATTTAACACCATATTAACTTAATACAATGTAAAAGTAATTACTTTTACTTTAAATCACAATAAGAATTAAAAGAATAAACAAATTTTTTTATCTAACCTTAGAATCCAATTAAGAAATTACACTAAAATCAACCTTAGAAGCTTAACACTCCATAGAATGTAGAAATAACTTAAAAATAAAAGAAGAGATGGTGGATAGGACGAATTTAGGTCCTGCAAAGGATTCCTAAACAATCCTAAAGTGTTTTTCTAAGTTTCTTTATATAAAAATGGGATTGAGCTTTGTTTTAGGCTTTTTAGTTGTTGTAATATTATTTCTGATAATGTAATCGATTATCTTTTAAATAATTCAATATCTTCAAGATATATTTGATTGTTGTGGAGATCTAAAAATATTCTAGAAGTTTTTTGCTAGATTGAAAAAGATTTGGTAAATATTATCTTTTGATATTTATTGATACAGTTAAATAAGGTAATTATTTAAAAATATCAAATAAAATATCTAACCATATATTTTCCCCAAATTTTCTTTTATCATAAAAATTTATCAATTATCAGAGCCTTTTTGTAGAAAATAGACAAAACCGCAAAGTCCAATTTTTGTTATCCATTCCCTCTTCCTGTCTTAGCCAAATTTCTTCATTTTCATGTTTTCCTTGCTTCCTTCATGCAATGCTTATCTTAACTTCTTGTGGTTTTGATTATTTGGTATCCTTGGATTTATCTTTAAGGTGTATGAAACTTTAACCAATTTATTTCCACAAGTCCATAAGCTCAACTTAACTACAATTGCACTAACGCATCTCAAAATATCCAAAGAACATTTATGCAACTAAAAACTATTTTTAACATGTTTTTGTATCTCATGCTCAATAAACCCAATTATAACAAATCCTAATTAAAATACTCTTTTAAAGTACAAAAATCAATTAAGAATCCAAGATTAAAGGTTAAATGAAGGCATAAATATGCACTCATAATTTACCTAATAAGAACATTGATGGATAGTGAAAGTAAGAGAAAAGATAACATTATTTAGAAGAAAAATAATTGGAAGCAACTCCTTAGAGCCAGGTTTTTTTCAAAGTTAAAAGCACTTCTTTAAGGGCTTCTTAGTGAGAGTCTTAGCTTGTTAGGACATTTTTTTGTAGATTAGATAGTTAGGTTTTTACTTGTATTTTCTTTGAAAAAAGTGAGAACTATCACTGGGAGTGTCATTGAGTGCTGCTGTTGTTGCTAAGTGATGTCTATCATCCTTTGTGAAGATTCAAAGGAAGTATTCATCCTTCGTGAAACATTTGGAGGAGGTCTTCATCCCTTGTGGCCTTCAAGGGAACTGAGTTTCCTCTCTTATGGTAACAAGTTAGGTTTTTTCTAAACCCTTAAACTTGTCTCTTTGTGTGATTGTAATAGTTTATTGGTTTTGTGATAGTGGAACGTTAATCTCTGTATGAGATTAGCAACTCAACGTAGGATCCTTATGATCTAAACCAATATAAAATTATCTTCGCAATTTTCTCTCTTCGTTTACTCTTTATTATTGTTTTAATTATTCGCTAAGGAAGTTAAAATTAAGAGAAAATTATTAAAGGTACACATTTGTAATAAGAAACCAATTCACCCCCTCATGGTTTATTGTTCATGCTAAACATTCCGTTGCACCGCTCTAACAATAGCAACGTGAAAAGAGAGAAAAGCTTAAAGTGTTCTTATATCGTCTAACACTCAATATCTTTTGAGAGAAAAATCTTTGTAAAGACAGAAACACTCTCAAATGTTACAAATTGTATTGTATTTGAACATACACTACAGAAAAATGTTATTTTGTGGAGGCTCTTTTGCAAAAGATATAACCCCCCCCCCCCAAATTGACATGATTTAGGGTGATTATGTTGCATTATCTAATTGACAATAATAGTGGGGGTTTTAATTATTTTATAAAGGGGTTTATAACCTCTTCAAATAATAATACATTTTTTTACATCTTTTTCCTCTCTAAAAAGGTTGTTATGTGTTCATATGTTTGTGCTTTATTTTAAAGAGAAATATAGAGGGTTTTGGAAAGAGGAATAAAAGAAAAAAAAATAGAGAAATAAGTTTAACTTTTGTAATGTTTTTAACTTATGTACAACTTGGTGTTTGGCTCGTGATCATTACAAATAGTTGGTGATTATCATATCAAGTAAGCAACCTTAATCTGTAGTTTGTGGTACTGTTGGAATGGGACCAAGTTCATACGCGGGTTCACTTTATTTCCTTTTTCTCTGTTTATTTTGTGAGACTAGGGTGCTTGTATTCAATTGTTTGATTTTTGAACTGCTATGTAGCCTCTAATATGCCTTTGATTGAAAGTGAATATTGTGTAATATGAATATTGTATTCTTTTTCTTGTGTTAGTGTATTTCATTTTGTCTAAGAATATTTTTGAATGGATAAATCTTGGATTACTAAGCCTTAAAATACAGTTAATACTCAATTGGTTTAGAAAAATTCTTAGAATTTTCTTTTGAGAATGAGGCTTCTAGACATACAATTTGATGTGCATGCCCCAAATGTGAGTTTCTGAAATGGAAAACTAGAGGCATAGTTGAGGAGCACTTGATTTTAAAAGAATCTCCCATAAATTATATTATTTGGAATCTTCATGGTGAAAAGCAAAGAGAATATATTTCTAGAAATGATGACATACAAGAGACATTTCCTTTTGAAAATCCAATGGTAATAATAATAGATAAAACATTTGGGCATTATAGGCAAGAAGGTACTAATATAGCCAGATCACAACCGGATGAAGATGATGTTATTAATGAAAGGCCAAAGGAGAATCATAATGAATTTAATGAGTTTCTCAATGATGGAAATCAAGTTTTGTTTGACTGGAGCAAGTACACAAAATTAGAGTTTGTAATCAAATTATATAATATCAAGGTTTTGTGTGGATTAAGTGACAAGGCAATGACTATGATTATGGATTCGCTAAGAGATGCATTTAATGAAGCAAAGTTTCCTCTTTCTTTTTATGAGGCTAAGAAAATAATCAACAAACTTGGTCTTAAGTATACCAAAATAGATGCATGTCCGAATCATTGTATGTTATATTTAAGAGATGATGAAAAAGATTTGCAAACATTGTGGTACATTTAGATGGAACTCAAAGAAGAAAAAAAGTAACCTACAAAAGTTTTACATTACATTCCATTGAAACCAAGATTGAAAAGCTTATTTCTGTGTTGTAAGACTACAAATCATATGAGATGGAATTCTTTAGAGAACAAGGATGGGTTTATAAGACATCCAAGGGATGGTGAGGCATGGAAGACATTTAGTTTAATGAAATCCTAAATTTGCTTCAAATCCTCGAAAAGTTCACTTAGGCCCTTGCTAGTGATGGTTTTAATCCTTTTGGCACTATGAGTTCTACTTATAGTATTTGGTCAGTGTTTTTAATTCCATACAATCTTCCACCTTGGATATGTATGAAGCACACTTTATTATTCTTATCCATGATCATTCCAGGGAAGCAGATGTCTGCAAATAGTATTGATGCGTACTTACAACCCCTTATAGATGAATTACTTAAGGTATGGAGTGATGGGGTGAAGACCTTTGATTCTTCATTGAATAAAACTTTTAGAATGCGAGCAACTCTTATGTGGACAATTAGTGACTTTCCTGACCTAGGTATTTTATCTAGTTGGAACATACACGTAGGTTTAGCTTGCCCTACTTGTAACTTTGATGTAGAAACTTGTCATCTTCCTCATAGTATGAAGTGGTGTTTTATAGGGCATCGTCACTTTTTAAGTACAAATCATAGATTTAGATTGAATCATGTTCGCTTTGATGGAAGCACGGAAGAACAAAATCCACCACTAAAATTATCAAGATCTGACATTTTTAGGCAAGTGGAAAATATTAATGTTACTTTTGGGAGAGGTATTCATTTGGACGGTAGAAGAAAAAAATCTAGAAAACAAGTTAAACAGTGGAATAAAAGAAACAATTTCTTTGAACTTACATATTGGGAGTCTAATTTCTTACGCCAAAATTTAGATTTTATGCATATTGAAAAATATGTATTTGACAATTTAATATATACGTTGCTGAATGAAAATCCTAAATCCAAAGACAATCTTAATGCTAGAAAATAATTAAAGGAAATGGGCATAAGACAAGATCTTTGGCCAGGTGATAATGGAAGATATCACCTTGTTTTCTTTTCACTAACTCGTGAAACCAAAAAGTTCTTTCTCAAAATTTTGAAAAATATTTTAGCACCTGATGATTACTCAAGTAACATTTCTAGATATGTTGATGATGTTCAACATAACATATCAGGACTAAAAAGTCACGATTACCATGTTATTATGGAGCAATTACTTCTGTTGGCAATATGTAATTTGTTACCAAACCATGTCACTACAACCTTGGTAGAGTTTTTCTCATTCTTTAAAGCCCTTTGTAGTAAAAGCTTAAATGTACAAGATCTTGAAATGTTTCAAGATCGCATTGTGGTTACACTTTTCCACTTTCCCATCATCATTCTTTACAGTTATGGTTGATTTAACTATCCATTTGGTAGAGGAAGCAAAGCTTGGAGGTCCAGTTCATTATTGATATATGTATCCTATAAAGAGGTAATTGTCGAGTACTTTTAATTCAAGGTATCATATTATATACATCCAAGTTTTTTAATATAATTATTTATCATTATTGTAAGGCACTAGGTCATTTACAGACCTTTGTACGAAACAAGGCACAACGAGAAGGTTCTATAGCCGAGGGATTCTTATTTGAAGAGTCTCTTACCTTTTGTTCTAGATACATTGGAGGTACAAAGACATGGTTCAATAGACCACAACGTGCTTGTGATAATCCAAATGATAATGAGTCTTTTGTGTCATCTATATTCCCACAAGGTTGTAAGCTGGTAGTAGGTTCCTCAAAGTTTACTTTAACTCAGATGCAAAAGATACAAGCCCATCGATATGTGCTTTAAATAGTTTGATAGTCACATTGTTCGTTAAGTGAGTACTCTACATTAAGTGTGTGATTTGTATTTAAACAAGTTCAACTAGATTATTCTTATATTTTATGAACATAATGTAATTAATTCATGTAGTGAATTTAGAAAACTAATAAAAAGAAGATCAAGAGGAAGGCAACCTTCAACCACTAAGAGTTTGTTGATTGGTTTCAAACGCGGGTGGCTGATCAAATAGTACACTTTGTATTTGTTACCAATGAGGAGCATTGGTGTCTTGAGATATTATGGTTTTGATGATGCTACAAGATGAAGAATGTGAAAACTTTGGTTGTATTTCTTTAAAAGCATTTTGTAGAATTAATTGTATAGGAATTACTTTGTTGATGTAAGAACTCTTAGAAGTTTTCCTGTTTAGGGATTCTTTGTGCAGATAATCGATTATTTGGTATAATAATTGATTATTACGAGCTTGTATGGAAAAGATTTCCTCGCGCAAATGATCAATTATTGCTTAAAATAATCGATTATTTCAGTCTGAGTCAGTATTTCCCAAGTCGCGCAAACAATCGATTATCATTCAGGATAATCGATTATCACTTTTTGAAAACCCCATAACGGACACAAATAATCTATTATCACTTATGATAATAGATTATATTTGGCAGTTGCGAGTTGTCTTTTCATTTTCTGAACCTTGGGTTATAAATAGTGTTTTCCACAGCTCTTAGAAAGTAACTAAGGGAATCTATGCCATTTTGAGAATACAGTTTGTATGAGGAAGTTCTCAAAGTGATAGTGTGCTCTTGCCAAGTCTTGTGAAAAGGAGAAGCTCACGCTTTGTGTGTCAAAGGTCGGAGTGGTTCTCTTCAAGTTGGCTGAGTTGTCTCTTCCGGTTCGTTTGTCGAAGGAAGGTTCTTCCGTTCGTTTTTCGAACGAAAGGTGTTCTTGTTTCTTAATCTTTACTTCATATCTTGTAATCTGTACAAACATTATTTTAGTGAATAAGGTTAATCACTATTCATAGTAATAGTGATTAACGACTAGAAGTAGAATCTTTTTATTCGAACCAGGATAAAATTTCTATGTTGATTTCCTTGAACTCTACACTCTTTAAACTCTTAACACGTCAACTGTTTGATAAAATGTTTAAGAGAAAATTAAAGGAACCATTTTTAAAATTGACCGAACAAGTTCTTTGCTTTTAACAATTTGTATCGTACTCTTATTTTATATTTCCGCTGCGCAAAATCGGTACCGGTTGTTCCAACAATTGCTTTACCAAGTTTTCTTTTAATTATGTCTAACATTATTTCTTTATCTAAATTATGAATCCATAAACAATAAATTCAAAGTCAATTGACTTGAAGCTTCTAGCATGAGGTCCATTAGATAATGCTAGAAGATTTAGTCCGTATAACATCAATGAATTTAAATTTCGAACATTGACTTGTGATGAGAGATATAGAAAACAAAATAGTGGTGTCTTTTGAACACCTAATAAAACTTAGGTTTCAAGTAGTGTTGATAGGAACTTAAGGCAAGCAGACTTATTCTATTATTAAAAGTTGGAGGATATTATTGAGCTTAATTATTATGGTTGATTCAAAGCTTTTCTTTTCAGGTGTAATTGGGTAGACATACACAAGATAGAGGATATAAAAAGGATCAATGGAATTTTAATTGTGTTAACTTTGATAGACTTATTCATATTGGAGATTGTGAAGAAAATGAACCATATATTGAGGCATATGAAAATGAACCATACCAAGATCAAGAGCTGGACAAATTTTATAGTAATGACATGAATATGTTCAATTGGCTACAAACCATTTAGATGGTGATATCCATGAGTCAAATGTATGAGTTGAAAATATAATTAGTAATAATTTTTTCTTAAAGGTAATGATTTTTTATATTCAGTTATTTTCAATGCATGTATACTTCACTCATGTTTGATTTCTTAAATGTGATGATATGTACCACATGTTTGATTTCTCAATTTCACGTTAGGAAGGAGAAGTTACATATCCTGAATTACAACTCTATATTAGCTTGTTCCCCCATTTGGAAAGGTAATAAGATCCTAACTTGTTCAAATCTCGACTACCTTTGGTGAGTTTTAGGTTGTTAACCCTATTATGAATGTGGGCATTAATCTAATATGGTTTTGGGTCTATATGTATTTAAAATGAATATCGTTTTGGGTCTAAATGTATTTGTTCTTTTGACATTAATCTAATATGGATGATTGGATGCATGCATTGTATCTTAGGTCGTAGAAGGGTTCTAAGAGATTTTTTGTTATCTTATAGAAACTGGTAGTATATAGATCAAATTCTAGGACAATAAATCCTTTAGAGTAGATCATTATAACTCAAGCTTTGAAAAATAAATAAAGGAAAATAGAAAAAAAAAACAATATAGAAAAGAATATATCAGTCATCGCTTCAAGATGCAGCCTTTGTCTCCAAGGAAAATGCCTAAGCTAGTTTTTGTTTCCCCTTTAGTACCCTCTCCTATCTTATAAACACATCCTCTCTGTTATACATATTTTGCCTTATGTTTTTTCCTTTCGATGCTTAGCCCATTTGTTCCCTACTAACATTACCATACTTATTTTCTAAAGGATAAGCTGAATGAGACTAGAAACATCTATATTTGTGCTTTGAGCAAGTAATAGGGATTTATTGGTTTTACACTTGTTGAATGTTATTATCTTAGAGGTGGTTAGAATGGCCATGAACCTTTGACCAGGGCTTCATGGACCTCTATTTAAAAACTAAATCTTTTAGGAGTTTATTTTTGGGAACATATACTTAGATTTATCATTAGTAATGCAGAAAAAGAAGACACAACTTTCCAAATGCATTTCATTATTTTAAGTACAAATGATCAAGATAAGGGGTAGTATAGTTCTAGCTCTACAGTCTAACCTCAACCTTGTAATTTTTGAAATATAAATTGTTTGGCATTGATGGTACCTTACACAAGATAAAGTCTTAACTTTTCTTGGGTGGCAACACTTCTAAATTATTTCTCATAAATATGTAACCATGCCAAAGGTCAAGCGATTATGAAATCTAAAAAATCATCACCTCAACTTGAAGCTTCAACTACTTTATATATAATCAACGAATGTTGTAGTGTCTTCTCCATCAATTGAAGCTCAATCACCATCAACAAATCCTACAATGTCTTAATCAATTGAAGCCGAACCACATGTTTTAATGAGTCCTTCACCGATAAATGAGAGCTCATCACATGATTCATTGAACATAACACCACTAATGCTCACGAAAAACATAAAACATCTTAAAACATCCACACAACATGTTGGACGTGAATCTTCATCATATTGGAATGTTCACGCAATAGGTATATGTCATTTTTTTTTCTGCATCCATAATTTTTTAAATTTTACTTATGGTTTAGTAAGTTATTTTTTTGTTAAAGACTTAGAAAGAGTTATAAAGAAAATCAAGGTGAAGGTGAGAAAAGTAAATAACTTACCTATTGGGGAACACATCATTGTGGAGTTTGATTAGGTACATGGCTATAGGCGAAGGACAAGGTGTGCTTGTAGGATATTGTGGTACATTGCCAACTGATGGCAATCTGTTTCCAATTAATTTTGAAGGTGGTTTGGGAAAACAGGCATTGCCTAACACTTACTTTTCATAATGCTTTAAAGAAGTATTACATATATATATATATATATATATATATATAATATAATTGTGCATGCATTAAATTTGGTAATATTACATTTACTTATAAGGAAATGTTACATACTAACTACGTTTTCTTTTTCTCACAAGCCTCGATTTTGTTTTAAGACTGTTGAAGCTACTCACAACAATATTGCAAATTAACTCTTGCTAAGAAGTGAGTTGCACATAGGCATAATTTATAGAATGAGTTTTATGATCCAACGAAAACCAAAAATCAAATCATAAGTAATGTGCCAACTGGTATAGAAAGAACTCAATGGGTTGATTTTGTTACTTATCGTCTAAAACTAAAGACAATGGTACAAATTTCATTATTTTGAATGCTATGAATTGTTTGTGTACATTATTATTTTGATTGTTATATTAACTTACAATTGTTTTTTTCGTAGGATATTTGTAAAAAAAATAGAGAAAAGCTCGTGAATAAATGGCGGGGAAGAAGTAGGGTTGGGGCAAAATGAGTTCAGAGGCTGAGGGAGAGAAACGTGAATGAAGGCTCGTGAAGAAGGGGAATGGGCTGGGAAAATATTTAGTTGTTATCGGCAATTTCATTAAAGAACCACTGAAAATTTATTCATAAAAACAAATAAATTAAATTATAGGGACGACTTTTGTATGTGTAAAACCCTAGAAAATGGTACTTTAGAAGTAGTAGTTGTTTAAAAATAGTGAGACTCGTTTATTTTAATATTAAATGATTTATTTATAAATAGTTTTGTTATAAATGAGTTTCATTGTTTTAAAACGTATCATCTCTCTAGAAATCGCTTTTCTAGAGTTCTCTACCTTCTCTCTAAGAGTTCTAACTCTTGAGTCATCTCTTTAACCATCAGGAGGTGCTTAATCAACTACAACAACGAAGTTTACATTCTTATCCGATTAGTTTCTGCAATAGAGCAAGTAAGTTTTAGCTTCTTTTTGCTCTCCGCTCTTTAATCGAGTCAATGCATGGAAGTTTCCATTGCATGTGTGTCTTGTGCTTTTCTTTGAGCTTCTTGGTAAATCTAAGATCTTAAGTACTCTTTCCTTTTTCAATTTGGTGATTCGTAGGTGTTTTTAGAAATTCCTTGTGCGAGAAGTAATCAGTGTGTTCTTAGAGCTTTATATCGTCGGTGCAAGGTAAAGGAAGCTAGTTTTACTTGGTTTGTTTGATAGACAAGTTCTAATTAATGTTTGTATGGTGAGATATTGATTGATTTATGAAATAGTATAGGATTCAAAAATTTAGTATGTTGATGTGAAAACTGGTTTAATTGTTAAGTGCAATATGATTCTGATGTAAAGTTTGTGTGTGATGAATTTAAAGATGCTAAATTGGGTGAAGTAAGAGTTGTCAAATTATGTAAAGCTTTGTTTACATTTCAGTAGAAGAAATAGGTAGTTTTTAGGCTAGAAAGGGGGTTTTGATAGGTGAAAAATTAAGGGAAGGGTTATTTTGGTTAAACTGTGTTTTAGCAAGGGTCTAAGGGTTGATTAAGACTTGTTTGAGTGTTATGACAACAAAATTTTGATGTACAACTTGTTGGTCATCTTTTGGGGGTGTTTTGTATGGTTTTTAGCTCATTTTAGGGGTTTTCACTAGTGACAAATGTGAGGTTTTAGGGGTTGTTATTAAGTCTATTAAGACTTGTGTAAGTTGTTAGTTGTAGAAAATTTGTGTTGAAAGGTATAGAATTAAGTTTAAGTGGATTAATGTAGTTAAGTTGGCTTGAGAGAGCAAATTTGAGTTAGGAAAGTGTTTTTCAATGTTGCTTAGTGCATAGGAAGTCTTAAGGAACAATAGAATGTGTGGGGAAAATGTCCAAGTTGAGATTTGAAGTGTATCTATGAGAGGTTAGTAACTTCTCTAAACATTTCCACTGCTCATGGAAAAATCCATAATCTGCCCTTGCTCTTCTCTGCTTTCAATTTCATACTTCCTAAACTCAGTTGTTGAACTTGCTGGTTTTCAATTTGTTTCTCTCGAGACAAATCCACAGGTTGTGGAAACGTTCACAACTGGGTTGGGGACCTCTCTGGTTTCAAGGTTTGGATCACCCTGTTTACTTCCATGCTTATGTTTTAATTGAATTGTGATGCATTGTTGGATTGTTTATGGTACTTTGATATATGATCAATGATATATATATTGATATTCAAATGTGGAAGTGTATGGACATATGTATACGGTTTGATACGGATATAAATGGTTTCAAAGGTATGGAAGAGAGTTCCAAGGAGGAACTTCTCAGTGGAAGTTTCAAGTGTGATAGTCTGAATGTAGGGAGCTCAGTATTGGGGATTATCATAACACTCTAATGGTCGTACATTCTCAAATAGAGAGGTTTGACGCATGTGGTGAGAGTAGCAGGAGGTCTAAGCCTAAGGGGCCTTTCTTCATTTGGCAAAAGGGTGTTTGAGGACTAACCTTGTGTTGTGTGATAGAGTGAAACCCAATTGGCAAGGGCTTTGCAAAGCAGTAGTGGCCACCAAAAGTGCACAATCTGCCATAGCTTGACACTCATGCTAAGTCCGGCCAGTCCAGTCAAAGTATTATCATGCATAAAGTGTTTGGTTGTTTTGTTGTGATATGTGTATCTTGTGTAAAATGTTTAAATATTATTATATATCATTAGTTGTTTTGTATTATAGCTTACCCTTGTTTTGTGTTTGTCTGTCTGTGTGTTTTTTTCTCTTTTGCAATTATCACCTTAATCGGTGTGAACTTAGGAAGGGGACGCTTTTCAGTTGAACCAACAGTTGGTAGAGAGAGAAGCAATAGGATAGAGAGCTTTGTTCTTCAAGGGTAGAATCTTCTATTATAGTAGTCTCATGTTTCTTATAAGTTATCTTGTATATACGTTTTATTATAGTAGTTTTATACTATTAAAATAGAATGTTACATTATAAATCACAATTTCTTTTAAAAACAAACATAACTGCGATTTTTACCATAAACTCACGAAAATTATTCGGAGTTTCAAAAACCGCCAAAAAATAATTCCTCTTAAAATATATTATTTTGTAGTGATAAGATACAAATACATGTAAATTTAGTTTAGAGTTTTATGATAATAAAATATAGTTGGATGTAAAGAAGATTTTTTTATAAAGAAAATACAAAAATTTAACAATCTTCTTTAGTCACTTCGTATCATACTCTTCTATGCCAAATGGTGATGTCAAAATTAAAAGGAAAAAAAAGTTATTGACAAAAGAGAAAATCATTTTACATAGCCCATGAATATGAAAGAGAGAGAAGAGATGATAATTGATAATGTGTATCTCATTCTCAAATAAGTTTGAGCAACCAAGAGCAACCAGATTCCTGGCACCTTCGTATTTGTTTGTTTCTTCAGCACTTGTCTTTCTCACTGTCATAATAATTGTAATTTTACAATCAACATTAGATGCATGTTAGGTATGTTAGGTAACGTAACAACGACTCAAGTTCCTATGTTGTATTTTCTTTGTAGAAATAAAAAAGTATAACTTAAAATTAGTAAAGAAGCAAGCCTTTCAGGCAATAGTTTTAAATTATTCAGTACTAAGGTTTCAAAGTAATTTTAAATTTTTTATTCAAGCACGTTAATATAATATATATATATATATATATATATAAACGCCTTTTTGAGAACAAATGGAAATTATGAATATAAACCTATTAGATATTAACTAGGTGAAATATTCTATAAAATAATAATTAAAATACGCATAACTTTCTTAAATAATTATATTACTACTTAATCTATAATCATTTAAAAATATTTATGTGGCTTTATATTATGAGATATGATTTATAAATCTACCTGACGAGCTAGTCACTATATGATAAGTTTCTAAAAAGTTTATGTTCTTTCAATCTTTTTATTTTAAGATTAAAAATATTTATTTGTCTAAAATTTTGATGTATTTGGCTTTCTAAATTTTAAAGATAAATGAATATAGTCTGTTTTTTACTTAATTATGTTAAAAAAAATTACTTGTCTAATGCATTTCTTAATTGATATTGAATGAAAACGTGTTAAATATGTTAGGAACCAGAATTTAACGTGGTTTAACAGATAAATGTCTACTTCCACAACTATATTAGGAAGGAAGTATATTTTATTTTTGGTGTATCTTTCAAGCTTTATAGAGGGTTGGTTATATATCTAAATAGAGAACAACATCTCATAGTATTAAGCGATGTGGAACTAAATTAAGCTCAATAATACTAACAATTCTCGCACTTAGAGCTTGATTTACATTATCACCTAGTGTAGTTTCCTTCATCATCAATTATTTTTGAAGGCCAGTTGAGACAATACAAAGCTTCAACTTATTTATTGTGATAGTCTTGATCAACATATGAGTTGGATTCTTTGCACCAAGAACCTTTGACAAAGACAAGTCTCCATCATTTATCAGGTTTCTGATAAAATGATACTTCAATTCAATGTGGTTGCATCTAGCATGAAGAACTAGATTTTTAGGAAGATATATAGCACTCTGATTATAACTAAACAATGGAGAGGTCATCTTGCTCTTTCCCTAATTCTTTTATAAGGTTCTTCAGCCATATTGTCTCCTTCATTGTTTCTAAGATAGCTATATACTCAACTTCAGTGTTTGAGAGGGGAGACTCTTACTTAAAGTTAGACTTTCAACTGATAGTTGTACCACCCAACGTAAAAATGTAACCTGGTGTTCTCTTTCTACCATCCATATCTCCTCCCAAGACTGCATTAAAGAACCCTTGTAAAGTGAGATTGTTTCTTCTAAAAGACAAATGCATCTTTGAAGTGCCCCTTAAATATCTCAATATCTAGTTCACACCTTCCCAATGCTTCTTTCTGGGATTTGATAGAAACCTACTCACAACTCCCACTTTATGTGCTATGTCAGGTTTGGAGCAAACCATAACATACATCAAGCTCTCTACTGGAGATGCATATGACACTTTAGACATTTAAGATTCTTCTTCATTTGTTTGAGAAGATTGCCCTTTTGGAACCTTTAAGTGAGTTCCCAAAGTTGTATTCCCAATTTTAGAATTTCCAACACTAAATCTGCTAAGCAATTTTTCTATATATTTCTCATTTTCAAAATACCCTCAAATCTATCCTTGGAAATTCTCATACCAAGAATTTGTTTGACTAGGTTAAAATCCTTCATTTAAAAATTTTCTGACAATTCTTTCTTCAATTTGTTAATTTCTTCCATATTAGCTCCTGCAACCAACATGTCATCAACATATAAAGCAAGGATGATATAGTTGTCTAACATATTTTTTCATATAACAACAATGATCTTCTTCCCATTTGTGAAAATTTGAGTTTCTCCACTAGAACAAAAATAACGTACAACGTCGAATATTTTTGGCCTTTCATGTCGAATTCAAGATCGAAGTCATATCAGGAGACGTTAAATTAACGTCGAACATAGAACAATTCGACGATAATCAAATTAACGTTGAATTTTGTCAATATTCGACGTTAATCAATATTTTTTGTTTTTTTTAATTAATTGTGATCCTTTCTTACAACTCTACTAGACCTGAAACATAGAAAAACAACAAATTTTAAATTTTGATATTTTATAAAGCATGAACTATGAACTTGTAGTGTAGTATCAACAACAAACAATAACAAACAACAAACAAGTTCAATCAAACAACTACAATAAACAGGTTCAACCAAACAAAAACAACAAACAAGTTCAAAAAAAAAACAAACAAGTTTAACAAATAAGTTCTTCAAAACGAAAAACGAAAACTAACCTTCAAAAAGTGGGTTTGTCGAAATAAAGTATTGCCACCATTGCGAGAGAAAGCAGAATGCGCCTAAGAAAAACAAAAACAAGAAAATAATCGGTTAAAATAAACAAAAATCATACCTAAAGTCCTTAATTAACATGCATTTGTAACAAATAAAAGAAAGATTACATGTGATGATCGTCAAACTTTGTTCCAGAAAAGTTTGAGCAGAGAAAAGGGTATCGCGCGCTAAGATAAAGTGAATGAATTTTCAATCTCCCGCTCAAATTTGTATTGAATTCACTAACCTTTTAACGTCTAACGTTGGGGCATTCGACGTTTTATATCCTTTTGATGTCTAATTCTATCGAATTTAACGTCATACGTAAATACATTTTCACCTTCTGACTAAACATTGTTGCAAAATTTACCCAATATAACAAATTGACGTCGAATTACAAATCTAAACGACGTCTAATAATTGCATTTATTTACAAAAATGCCACCGGTCATTTTTAACGTTGGTTATTCAGTGGTTGGACGTTGAACGTGTGACGTTGTACTCTGTTTTTGCAAACTCATTAAACTTCTTATATCATTGTCTCAGTGCTTTCTTCAATTTATACAAGCTTTTATGAAGCTTGCATAGAAGATTCTCCTTACCTTGTGCTTTAAAACCTTCTGCTTAAGCCCTAAAGTTTCCTCCTCAAAATCCTCATGTAGCAATGCAGTTTTGACATTTAACTACTCTAGATTAAGATTTTCTACACCTACTATACTTAAGATAACTCTGATGGTAGTCACCTTGATGACATGATAGAAAATTTATGTGAAGTCAGTGACTTGTTTTTGTTGGAACATTTTTAGTACGTGTCCAGCCTTATATCTTTTATTGTCGTCTAGTTCTTCTTTTAACCTATAAACCTACCTATTTTTCAAAACCTTCTTTCCTTCTAGTAGCCTTGTTAAAGACCATGTCTTATTCTTTTGAAGAAACTTTATCTCATATTTCATTGCTAGCTCTCACTTAACATATTCATCTCATCAACCAACAACAAGGAGTGTAATGAAATAAAATTCCTTTGTGGTGCTACAATTGTTTTGCTAGATCTTTAAATCATGACTTTGGGAGTTTCTAACTCTACTATGTCTTTTGGTTCTGACTCAGGCTCTACCTCTGTATTTTTCCTTCCATTGATTACCTCACTTTTTGAAATTTCTTCTAATGATACTTGCTTTGACGATTTATTTGCATCAATAGTCCTGTCTTTATAAAGTAGGTTTTCATTAAAAGTAACATTTCTACTTCTCTGCTATAATTTTCTTGTTTTAGTTATCCAAAAACCTGTAGCCATACATGTCAGATCCATAACCAATTAAATAACATCTTTTTCCTTAGGGTCCATTTTATCTCTGCTATTAAAGTCCAATAGAATATATGAAGCACAACCAAATACTTTCAATTGTGAAAGACTTACCTTATTTCAAAATCACACCTCTTTAGTTAACTTATATCTAAAGGAACTAATGGTCCTCTATTTATAAGTTAGGTTGTTGTGTTTATAGCATATGTCCAAAATACCTTTGGTAGTCTTGACCGGATTCTTATACATCTTGCTCTCTCCTTCAAGGTTTTTGTTCATTCTTTCTACCATACCATTTTATTCTAGGGTTCCTGAAACTGTCTTGATCATTTTGATCCAATTTTCTAGAAAAAAACTTCTAGAATTCACTATTGTCATGTTCTCCACAATTACTAACTTCAAACATTTAACTTTAAACTTGTTTGAGTTTATAACCACCTTTTTCCATCTTTTAAACACATAAAAGACATCAAATTTATTCTTAAGAAAGTAGACCCATACCTTTCTCGTAGAATCATCAATGAAGGTTACATAATACTGAGAATCACCAAGGGATTTCATTGAAGCTGGCCACCAAACATCTGTATGCACCAATTCTAATCTTTCAACTTTAGACGTCTTACCTGTTTTGGAGAAGCTAACCTTTTTATGCTTTCTAAATATACAATGTTCACAAGGTTCAATCTCAACATGCTTCAAATTAGGTATTTTACCTCTTGAGATCAGGAGTTTCATTCCTTTCTCACTCATATGCCCAAGACTTTTATGCTACAAAAAGGAATTGTTGCCAACTTCTACAAGTGATATCATATCCTGATATGAAATCATGTAAAGAGATCCTTGCTTCTTTCCATGAGCAACAACACTATTTTCTTTCATTACCTTCCAATGTCTATCTCCAAAAGTGGTATAACATCCCTCATCATCTAACTGCCCTATAAATATTAAGTTTCTCTTTAAGGCAGGAATATGCCTGACATTATTCAAATTCCACATGCTTTCATTAGAGGTTCTAATGTTAATATCACCTCTTCCCACACTATCAAGAGATTTTCCATTTGTAAGGTAAACCTTCCCAAACTTTCCAGAAACATAGTTAAATAATAGTACTAAGGAAGGTGTGGTATGAAATGACGCACTTCAGTCCATAATACTTAAGTCAAAGGAACTATCAAAACTACATAATAATGCATATGCAATTTCATTTTTTGTTGCTTTAGCTTATTGATCATCATCTTGCTTCTTTTTGTTATTGTTCTTCCATCAAGCCGAACATTGATTTGTAAATTGACCATTTTTCTGACAATTCCAAAGAGTGATATCATTTTGTACTTTTTTTCTGGTCTCCCTCTAGACTTTGATCTACCTTTGCCTTGATTACGACCTTTCTGGTTATTTCTTCCTTTATTTTCATAACTAAATGTTGAACCAAAATTAGAACCAGAAGAATCCATTAAACTTCTCTTGCGAACATCTTCGCTTAAGGTCAAGTAACGGATGTTATCAAACTTCAACTTGTTGTTGCTTGCAGAATTACTAACTATAGTAACAGTTGCAACCTAACTTTCCAAAAGAGATGATAATAAAACTAATTGATGGACGGAGACTCGAAGCGAATCGGTGAGAAGACATGAAAATGGGAGTAGCTTGAGCTGAGAACAGAAGACGCAGCAGAAAAACCAACCCTAGGTTTTGGAGTCAAAGAGGGACAGTGACGAACAAACCCTAGATTCGAGGTTTGTTCAGTAAAGATTCAAGATCGGGAGTTGTATGGTGGTTTAATTAGTGGAAATGGCTAGAATCCGATTTCAGTTGGTGAAAAATGAAAGGGAAGACAAAAGTAAGATGATGGTGGAAATGAAATGGCGAGGAGAAGACGAATCTGGGAAATGGTTCGGTGGAAATGACTTATGCGAGGTTCTCTGAGGATGATGTGGTTCAGGGGTGAGAATATCTCGAAAGAGAGATCGTGTACGAAGACACGAAAAGGAAGATGATGGTGCTGAATGAAACGTGGTTTGAATGATGAGCCAGCTTCGAGAGAGCAAACGAGATATGTGATGTATGATGAAATCCTTCGAGAATGAAGGAAATGAAGACGTGGCGAGGAATGACGTTGGTGAGGGCATGATTAAGGTGTTGCAGGTCGTGGCTAACACAGGCCACGAGGCAAAGGATGATTAGAGGAAAATGGTTGCGTGGAGAAGTGAAATTTGATGGGAAATTGGGAAATGAAAGATGAAGGTGAATGGAAGGTGGCCGGGGAGAATCCCTTGGATTCTCCGACCTTGACTTTCAAGGGTGAATTGGTTCTGGAGTCATCTCAACAGAAATGCAATTCAATATAGGACTAAAAGTCCCTCCTATCTACCACATGCCTAACACATTTTTACACATGCTTTAATCAAATAAAAGAAATATTAAAAATATGCTTTAATTGAAACTTGGGCTTGGGCCCCGTCTATCACCAATGCTTTCACCTCATCATTAAAAGTTATATGTATTGATGTTAACTGTGCAATAATTGTATTAAATTCACTAATGTGATGAGTAACCGAGTTACCTTCACCCATTTTGAGATTGACAAAGTCTGTGAATCAAATATAATTTATTGGCTGCATATGGCTTCTTATATATATTTTACAATGTCTGCATTAAATCTATGGTTGTTTTCTCATTTATGATGTTGAACGTAACTTTCTTGGCTAATGTCAGTCGGATCATTCCAAGTGACTGTTGATCTAACAACTCCTAATATGATTGCTTGATGTAGTCTAGCTTATGTCCTCTTAAGGGTATATACAACTTCTTCTGATACAAGTAGTCCTCTACCTGCATCTTCCAAAACCCGAAGTCACTATCATTGAATTTCTCAATCTTCACCTTCCTTTTCCCATTGCCATTACTGTAACTGCTTTTGAAGAAAGCTCCCACGACTTCTCTAAACCGAGATTTCCAAGAAAAAAGAAAACTTAACCGTTTCTGATGTAGAGGATCAAACAAAGCTGCAACCACAAAGCATACTAAGAAATTGACTTTTGATATCAAATGTTAGGAGCAAGACAATAAAAGATGAAAGCGAGAAATAAACGACAAAAGAATTTAATGTGGTTCAGCGTACAAATGCCTACGTCCACTACTATACTAGGAAGTATATTTATTTTTGGTATATCTTTCTAGCTTTATAGAGGGTTGCTTATATAGCTAAATAGAGAACAACATCTCATAGTATTAAGCGATATGGGACTAAATTAAGTTCCACAATACTAAAAACTCTTGCATATTACACCAATATTTCACAAGTGTTGAAAAACTTATGAACAATGGCTTAATGCTAAATCTACCAAATTGGTTTTAAAGTGTGATTTTGAGCATTTTTTTAGTGTTTCGACAATTCTACATACATATCGATAATAGTTGTAGATATAGAAACTTGTTCCAAGCATTAGTTTTGCATAAATTATATTTTTCTTTTTCGTAGGCATTTCACCAAACACATTGTGTATTTCTTGTTTTACCTATGACTTTTATCAAATAGTTTTAGTTTTCGTAGTTTTGCATTGTTTTAGTGATTGCAATATGTTCCATTCATATCCCCATAGTTAGTAGAGATTTACATGCTCTAGAATCACTCATCACTTTTTCATTTTCTTGAATTGATACCTCGATTATCACTCTACTACATTAAAGGGGGAAATTAGGATTTTCGTTAATTTCTTATGCGACTAGGAGGTTAAAACTTATACATGAATATTTTGCATTCTTCTTCTTAAGCTTACTTGAATAGTAGAAAGAATTATCAATACATACTATTTTCTTATTATAATATTTCTTTGTTTTCATCTTTTTCTCAAACTTATGTTTCATAGCTTTGAGAAGTAAACCTTTCTTCTTCCTCTTTGAATCTTCCTAATTCCAGCCCATGCTCCCTCATCTTGACAAACAAGGTGGTCATATTCATCTTAGTAATCTTTGGATTTTGAAATAATAGTAACCTTAGTTGCCATGATCTATTTAAGCTTTTTGAAATGTTTATGTTAAACTCTGCTTTGTCAAAAGCCTATCATATTGAAACTCTATTGTATCAAGAGTCGCTACAAGAAAAATAAGAATTACCTATCATTTTTTACATACGGAATTGAATTTGTATATGTAGTAGGTATTACATACGAAATTTACATACAGATTTTCTCAAGTGAGTTACATACAGATTTTCTAATAGGTAACGCGAAAAAATTTTCCCAACTGATTTTTTGTATGTAAAACCTGTATTTAAGTTTGGCGTGTTAGGACGAAAAAAATTGCGAAAGGACAAGATTCGTAGGTAACGGAAGAGGATTCGTATATAGGTTTTAAAAATGATTACCTATTGATTTTACATACAGATTTAAAAAATAATTAGTTAATTAAAATTATCACTCCTAAAAAGTCGTTCTTCGTTCTGCTTGTCGCGTGCTCACCCCTTACTTTCACTTTGCACTTTGGTTTCCCTCTCAAATAAAAGCCCTTGAAGTATTGGTGTCGTCGTTGTCCTCGTCTTTGTTGCTCACATCGGTGTCGTTGTGTGCTCTCTCTATCTCTTGCATCACGCTCTATGTCGAATCAAATTTCATTTGGTCGTTAAGGACTTAACACGGTGTGAAATCGAAGCTTGGAGTGAGTTTTGTTTTATGTTGTTTTGTGTTTGTTGGCTTGTTTAAATTGGAAGAGTTTAGGTCAAGCTCCCTTCATTCTTTGCACCTGGTAAGCATGAATATTTTATAATTGGCTTTGTTTTAATTGGATGTTATTGAAAATGGGTAGTAAGGAAGGGGACAAAAGGTTGATTGAGAAGATTTTTTTGGTGAGTATAGCTTGAAAAATGTAGTAGGGTCCTAAGCTAGGTAGGTAGACGCCTACAGGTTGTGTTTATGCATACACTCAGGTTTTATTCACTTTCAATGTCTTCCTTTTCGTGCAGCCCATTACCTTTGTCTTTATTTATATTCTTCTTTGATTCCATTTGTTTCCGTTCTTCATCGATATAAAATGCTTTGTGTCAATATTTTTCGCCTTATAAAATTTTATTGGTGTGATCATTCAATACCTTCCGCGTTCAACAATAATGATTGCACAAATTATATTTCAAATGCGAAAATTCATATCGTGATTATTAGTTTTAGGAAACTTCTGACTTTATTATTATGTTTGAGTTCTTATCGACTTTACACTTCATTTATGAGTATTACGCATTCTATTTTATATTGTTTGTATTTCAAACATTTTATGTATGAATATTGTTATATTGTTTTATGAATATTGTTTGGATTATATAATGTTTGCTTAGCAAGTATTTGATATAAGATAGTTTGTTGTCCAAAAACATGAGTATATAATATAACCCATTGTCAAAGCTGCAAATTGTATTACATAGAGATTATTCGTATATAATTATATATGGATTTATCTGTAGGTAAATACATGCGAATAAATCAGTACGTAATTAGATACAAATTAATTCATATATAGTTACATATTTAATTATATATGGATTTATCTGTATGTAATTATCTATGGATTTATCCATAATTATTTATGAATTTATCCGTATGTAATTATCTATAGGATTATCTATATCTAATTATCGACGAATTTATCCATTTGTAATTACTTACAAATTTATCCGTATATAATTTACCTACAGATAAATTTATCAATAACCTTTTCTATGATATTTTATCTACACTAGTACAAAAACAGTATATAACGTCACGCGTTCAACATCCAACCATTGAATAACCAACGTTAAAAATGACCGATGGCATTTTTGTAAATAAATTCAATTATTAGACATCGTTTAGAAGTGTAATTCGACGTGAATTTGTTATAAGACATCAAATATTAAGAAGTTTGACGTCCTATTGGGTAAATTTTCCAAAACTGTTTGGTCTGAAGGTGAAAATGTACTTACGTATGACGTTGAATGCCCTAGCGTTAGACGTTAAAAGGTTAGTGAATTCAATAAAAATTTTAGTGGAAGATTGAAAATTCATTCACTTTATCTTAGCGCATGATACCCTCTTTTTTGCTCAAACTTTTCTCGAACGAAGTTTGACAGCCATCACATGTAATATTTCTTTCATTTGATACAAATGCATGTTAATTAACTACTTTAGGTATGATTTTCATTTGTTTTGACCGATTATTTTTGGGCTCAAACTTTTCTCGAACAAAGTTTGACCACCATCACATGTAATATTTCTTTCATTTGATACAAATGCATGTTAATTAATTACTTTAGGTATGATTTTCGTTTATTTTGACCGATTATTTTTGTGTTCTTGTTCTTCATAGGCGCATTCTGTTTCTTCTCTCACTGGTGGCAACATTTTATTCCGACAAACCCATCTTTTGAATGTCAGTTTTCGTTTTTGTTTTGAATAACTTAATTGTTGAACTTGTTTTTTGTTGTTGTTTCATTGAATTTGTTTATTGTTATTGTTTGGTTGAACTTGTTTATTGTTGTTGTTTGGTTGAACTTTTTTGTTGTTATTGTTTGTTGTTATTGTTTTTTATACTACACTACACATTCATAGTTCATGCTTTATAAAATACCAAAAATTTAAAATTTGTTGTTTTTCTGTTTTTCAAATCTTCGTAGAGTTGTAAAAAAATATCACAAAGAATCACAATTAATTAAAAAACAAAAAAATTGATTAACGTCGTATATCAACAAAATTTGACATTAATTAACGTTAATTGACGTCAAACATAAAGCAATGTCCAACGTCAATTTGCTTTACTAGGCACGTCAATTTTTCTCCAATTAACATAAATGAACGTCGAATTTTTTAAATTTAACGTCAATTTAACGTCTTCCGATATTATATCGGTCTCGAATTCGACGTGAAAAGCCAAAAAATACCAATATTGTACAGTATTTTTTTAGTAATCCTATGATTTTATGTTCATAAGTAATTCGTAGATAACACTGTTTTCATCAAGAGCCCATACAAAATTCCATATACCACTATACTAAAAACAATTCTGGCCGATTCTAAAGCACACTTTATCATAGCATCCCAAAACCCCTTATTAACATATTAAAGAAAAAAATTCATCCTAGTTTTCAAAAAATGATAATTTTCTCTTACAAAAGGAGAATGTCTGTTTATAGATGCATCCTTAACAAATTTTCTAAATTTGGATCAAAATTGAATAAATTTTAATAACTCTAAATACCAATTGTAAAAGAAAGAATAGATAAGAATACAAACAGGTGTGAATTGGTTTAAAAAGTTACCTCTAGAGATTATAAAAATATCTTCTTAAAATTGTGTTGATGAGCATAACTAAGAGCAACAATCAATTATTACCAAAAACAAAAATGAATTTAAGATAATAAGATCAAGGCGAATAAGAAAGACACAAAATGTTAATGATTTGATTCTTCCCCAATCTACATTTTAGTAAATCTAGTCAACCTTAATTAAATTTTCCAGTTATAATCTTAAATTATCAAATTATAGGAACTCTTATGTAGCTATAATAAAAAATAAAAATCACTCCTTAAAATATAGACTTCAATATATAAAAGTAATAAAAACACACAATATCGACAACAAAAACATACCAGACACTGGTGCAAAATTATCAATACAAATTATAAACGTAAAAAAATTATGTAACTTGAAATTTGACAGATTTGTAATGAACATTACCCCTTTTGATAAACCTTGAACACTCTTCACAATATCTCCTTTAAAAATAACAATGCTGTCTTACTTGAAAAATATGAAATGATAATATAACAATGCACGAGAAAATAACAATGCATGAGAAAATTTTCCTTTTTTAAAAGAGTTTTATGGTTACTTACTAATATAACCAATTATAATTAAACAATATTTATGTTCTTAATATAACTCATAAAAAAATTGAACCAAGATAACAGAGTAAAATCCATATTTAACTTAAGATAATTAATTATAAACTTAATATAATTAATTATTATGTTAAAAAAAGATAGAAACTTAATTTTAGAATTCAAACTTTTTCAATATTATCTTAAAGATTAATTCATTTTACATTTTAATCATAGTAAGATGATGAACAAAATGTAGAAAGAAATGATAAAAAAAAAATCATACATTATAAAAATTCTCATTAAATCAATACTTCATACGTGATCATGTCTTGCTAATATTAATGAAACTATCCTCTTAAAAAATGAGTGAAGATGAACCCATGCAAGATTTAATCAGAAACGGGACTGAAGGTTAAATTTCTAACTAAGTGTTTATTAAACAATATTATAAATGAAATTTCATTCATTGAATTTATGAATTTATGCTTCAATCATGCAACCTTTGTCATGTATTATAATAAACACTTAGTTAGAAATTTAACACAATTCAAATACAAATAATGGTACGGGGTCCTGCCTTATTTTGTTTCATTTTCACAATTTTAAAAGGGAATCTTTTACAACAAAGAGTGATATTGACATTCTCCCTATCTCCAGCTATGAGTAATTGCTGATTATTACTTATTGGTTTGCAGCAGAATTTCAAGCCATTATTATGTATAATTGAGTCAGCTATTATGAGATCTTATCAGGAACAATTTTTTTCCTTTACAAAATCTTAATAAAATGTATATGTTGTCTCATTTCAAAATGAAGCAAAATTCAAATCGAAGACTTTCTGTCATCCCTTTTATGGTCTGGTATTGTATAAGCTTGAGCAGATGTAATTTTCATAGGAGTTTGATGGTATTTCATCATTACTACTAACAATTTAGACTAAAATTGTACTTTTTTTTAATCTTTTAGTTTTAAATTTAGATGTTTTACTACTCCTTTTTAAAAAAATTAGTCATCTCCTACTATTTTATTATTTTAAAATTTAAATTTAATTTATTTTATTCTTCGTAGGTTTATTCCTTGCTTTTACATTTTTAGTTAATTAAATTACATCCTGATGGCACCTCAAAATGAGTATATTAATTGTAAGATTCAATTCATCCAAAATAATCAAAATTAATAATTTAATCAAAATTAGAGAATTTTCCAAACTATCATTTAGCTATTAAACCTTTATATACTTTTAACCAATTAAGGTCATAGTTATTTATTATCTTTTTATGTAAGTCTTATAGAAGTGAATACTTTAATTTATCATATATATAGTCGGCTATGATATAAAGAAGTGTAAAATTACTTTACAATATCAGCATATAACATGTTTTTTATTCTTATTAAAGTGATATTCCTTTTATAAACTTGTTTAGGTCAACCAAATACTCAGTTTGTGTTGGACTAACCATATGAAGCTATGAAAATATTTTGGACCACTAAGCCGTGTTTGGTTGGGTTTTGTACACATAGCATGCGTATATAACTGCATGGTACTTTTCTATTATTTTGTCATGAATGGTTCTTCCAAAACAAACTTGACACAACTTAGAGTTTTGAATTACTCCGTACATTTTTATGTTGCAGGCATTGCATATGGCTAAAGCTATTAGCCACAAAAAGTGATAGTGTTTTCTCTGCTTCTATTTTTCTAGCTCAATGCATTGAACAAGAAAATCTTTTTCTATAAACTAGAAAGATTCGAGAGCGATACGACTTAACTAAATGAAAATATAATATTATTTTTTATTCAAATAATAAAATAATATATTTATGTGATATTTTTATTTTTGTTTAAAATAAAATATAATTATAAATTATAAATATTATATATAATTAGTTATGAACTAAAAAATTCTTCGAGTGATGCAACACACTTAAAGGAAACTATAATATTATTTTTAATTCAAATAAAACCCTCTACATTCGTCCTAATTTGAGTCTGATGGTAAACAATCGTCTTAATTTGAGCCTACTAGTAAACAATGTAGACCTTCTTTTTCCTTTTCATTGGTGCATTGAAATAATATAAAATTCAATGCATAACATTTAGTTGCCATAAAAATTAGTATGTTTTGTTTGATTTTACCAATTCCTAATTATTCGACATAATAAACCTTTTTATGATATTTATTAGAAATGATAGAAAAAATTATTAAATATTTTTTCAAAAATAATTAATTAGAAAATATTAACTATTATTTAAAATTATTTTATAAATTTATGTATTTTATTTAAATTTATAAAATTAAAATTATTCTCAAATCAATTTGTTTATTCAAACTTATATTTTGTGATATGATTTATTTAAGATTACATTTTAGAGACTAATTTTATTTATACTTTCTTTTATAAACTTTTATTTAAATGTATATTTAAAATAAAAATTTAAATTTATAAAAAAAACACATACACACAAAATTTACAAATGTTTCTAACTAGTTACGTAACAAGTAACAAATAAGAAATAATGAGACTAATAACATATAAACTTTTAGACAAAATGTAACAAATATATATCAATCACAATATTGACAATAGAAGAACACAATATGAAAAATTTGCCTCATTTTCATTTTCGTGAATGTATCCACACAGATATATTTCTTATTATTCCAAATATGAGTTAATTATTTATTAAAAAAAATATATCAAAATTAAAATATAATAATTATTAAAAATTAAATATAAAAAACATTTTCATTTTTCTAATATCAAATAACAAAAAGGAAAGTATAATAACTTATAAATATCAAATCATAATATCAAATAACAATTGAATAAAATTAAATAATTATAAAAAACAAGTAAAAATATCAAATGAATTACATGAAAGCATTTACATGAAAACACGCAGAGCAAAAATGTGGGTACTAGATGAAAGCATTTATTTTAATAATAATTTTTATATGTGAACTATAAGAACCTATCTAGAGTATTATAATTGATAGTCACGTGTAATAAAATAATGAGATCGAATATTTTATTATAAAGTAATCTTATTATATAAATAAAATTTTCTAAACTCGTCTCATTATCTAAAATATTGTCTATCTTTCTAAAACTCGTTCTCTTCGTTTTCTCTTACTTCTATCTACAATTTCTTACTCCTAAATAATCTATTCGACAATTAGGAGGTGTCTAGGTGATCCTTGCGACAAGGGTTACCTTTTCAATCGATCAATTTGTTGAGTTGAGCAAGTAAGTTACGTTCCTTTTTTCTTAGTTTTTCCCTAAATTTGTAATCATGCAAAGAATCAGGTTTTGCATGTGAGGAGAGTTTCTCTTTCTTGATTCTTAGCTCCATTTAGGTTCTAAGGGTTGTTTTCCATCACCAATCGGGGATTTGTAGGTTCTTCTAGAGTTTCTTTGCGTTGTAAGCAACAATCAAGGAATTTTATAGTTGTGCAGATTTCATTGAGGTAATTGAAGCTAGAGTTTGCTTTAATTGGTAATTAATTTCATATGTTGATGAGTCTAGAAGTATTGAGTTGTTTGAACTAAAATTTTGTTTTAGGATAAATGTATCATATTCAATTTGACTACTTTGGAGTGTGAGATGATGAACTGTGATTATGAATTGTATGGAATGATGTTTGATTTGTTATTGAATGTATAGCCTTGTTTTGAGCTAGTTTTGAGGAAATGAATTAGTGAAAACTTGAATTGGGAGTTAGGTGCTCAAATGGTCAGTTAGGATAGTCTTGGTAAGTCATTTGGGACTTGTTAGAGCCCTTAAAGTTGATTGAAACTGTGCCTAAAATGGTATAATTTGATTTGAGTTCATAAGTTGAGGTTTGATAGATTTTGAAGTTAAACTTTGTTAGTAAACACTTTAAAATGAGTTTAGGATGGTTTAGACATAGTTGTTCAAGCTTAATTAGGTATATAACACAATCTAGGAAGATTAGAAGTTGGGAAAATATTTCAATTTGGTCAAGTTTAGGGTATGTTGCAAATTTTGCAGTTTGGTCAAGTTTAGAAGTATGGCATATTGTTTCTGGTCTCGCCTAGCGATTAAGAACATCGAGCGAGAGGATCGAGGGTCTGGACCACTGTCTGTGGATTAGCCTAGCGAATTGGGTCGTTGGGCGAGTGATTAGGGGGTGTTGACCACTGTCTGTGGATTCACCTAGCGAGTTGGGTCGCTGGACGAGTGATTGGGAGGTCTGGACTACTGTTTCTAGTCTCACCTAGCGAGTTGGGTCGCTGAGCAAGAGGGTTAAGGGTCTGGACCTTTGTCATTGGTCTCGCCTAGCGAGCTGGATCGCTAGGCGAGAAGTTTGAAGTTTGGGAACACTATCTGTGTATTCGAACAGTGAGCTAGGTCGCTAAGCGAGAGAATCCAATAGTTGCTCAACGAGACTGGTCACTGAGCAACTGGTCTAGGTTAATTTTACTTTTTCTTTCTTTGTTAGTGATTGATTAGAGTTATACTTTGTTTACATGTGGATGAGGTATGATTAAGTATGAGTGTATATGATTATAAAAGTTAGGTATTGAGATTCCAAGTGAAAGTATGTGGTTTCAAAGTTATGAAAGTGAATTCCAAAGTGGAATCTCTTGGTGAGGTTCAAGTATGTTTAGTCTTGGGGGTTATCCTGAACTCTAATGGTCTTTCATTCTCAAGTAGAGAGGATTGAGACATGTGGTGAAGAGTAGCAGGAGGTCTTAGTGTTGGGGGCTTCTAGTTTGCTCCAAGGCATGGAACAGACTAACCTTGTGGTGTGGTAGGGTGAAACCCGTTGGGAATGGTTTTGCAAAACAGTAGAGGCCACCACAAGTGCACAACCCGCCATAACTTGGCAATTATTCTAAGTCCGGACAGTCAAATCTAAGTCATAACATGTTTAGGATGTTTGAAGTTAGTTATTTTTTATGTATGATTGATGGTGCTTAGTATGATATATCAATGTATGAATCTTTTTATATCTAACTTACCCTTTTATTTGTACTTGTGTTTGTATGTGGCTATGTTCTTTGGTTGGCTATGATCATCCTATGGGTGTGAGCAGAGGGAGATGAGGTTTCAGTGGAGTAGGCTCTTGATGGAGGAGATGCTGCAATTTAGATTTATTTAAGTAAATAGTTGTTTCTGGATAACTGTAAGTTTCTACTTTATATTCTAGTATACAACTGTTCTATCATATTAGATTTGTGATAACTATTATATAGTTAAATGCTATATTTTGGGATGTTACATTTTTTGTATCAGAGCAGTTTTTTCCTTAAGAATCCTATAGGTTATGAGTGTGTTATGCTTATGTTGTGAACTCATAGTTATGTTTAGTTGGTATCCTTGTTTCTTTGAGTTGGACTGATGGTTTTTCTCTCTGTGTAAGTAGAAGATGGCACCAAGGCCTCCTCCTCCCCCTCTCCCCAGCACACACGAATCCTGATGCACCGGATTTGATGTGGATGATGGAAGTTCTTTTGGATGCAATGCAGCAACAGAACGTTAAAATATTGTGGCTTTACAGCAGTTGGTAGCTGCTAGGGTGTCAATTGAGACAACCTAGATATAGTTTGTGGAGCTCATGACTAGTGGTAGGATTACAGCTGGAGCTGATAACTAGTGGTAGTACCGCTAAGTTAAATGGTAAGTGTAGTCCTGATGAAGCAAATTAGTGGTTCTGTGATATGGAGCAGATCTACAATGCCAAGAGATGTTCAGATGAGAACAGGTTGACCTTCATAGAGTACTTACTATCTGGGAAGCTAGTCATTGGTGGAGCAGCATGAGATCATTTTTAGAGGGTAGTGGTACTCAGATTTCTTGGGAACTATTCAAGAAGAAGTCTTATACTAAATACTTCCCAGATAGTGTGTGGTTTGGAAAGGAGGTTGAGTTTCTCCAGCTGGTTCAAGAAAGTATGTTAGTTTCAGAATATGCAGACCGTTTTAAACACTTTATCCGTTTTCATACATTGTCGATGGATGAGGAATGGCAATGTAAGAAATTTGAAAATGGCTTGAGGGGTGATGTTAAGTTGTTGGTGGTTGGTCTTTGTATCCAGGAATTTCTTGTGTTGGTGGAAAGAGAAAAGGTTTTGGAGAAGACTAAGAGAGAAGTTGAATGTCAACAGAGTCAACCATTGAGGGTTGTAGGACCAACTGTGTCTAGGGACAATTTCAGTTCCAGGAAGACACCATATTCTAGGCCTTCTTCTTTTGGGTCTAGGGGTTCTTCCTCACAACCGTTTGTACAACCAAGTTAATCTAATTTATCTGGAGGTGGGAGATGTTATGTTTGTGGAGGACCACACTCTCAGATAGCTTGTCCACAAATGGTTGGGTTCAAGAGGTGCAACATCTGTAGAAGAAAGGGCCACTATGTTAGAGATTGTCCTACGGTCAGAAGGACAGATCCACAGACACATCAGGCTGAGAGATTTCAGTCGAGAGGCGGTGCTAGACCTCAGGTGTCAGGTTGTGTTTATGCTTCCACTAGGTCGGAGGCAGCTAGTTCAGGTAACCTCATTATTGGTTGTTGTTTGTTATTTGGAAAACCTTGTTGTGTGTTGCTTGACTCGAGGGAAACACATTCTTTTATACCAGAGGCTTGTGTTGAAAAGATGGGGTTGTCAATAGGAGAACTACAGTTTGATCTGGTGGTATCTACACCAGCTTCTGGTTTGGTCAGGATATCTACGGTGTGTGATAAATGTCCAGTAGTGGTGGAAGGGCGTCAGTTCAGAGTTAACCTTATCTGCTTACCTCTACAAAGGCTGGAGGTGATCTTAGGGGTGAATTGGCTATTTGCCAATCGCATTCTCATAGACTACGGTGAGAAGAAGTTGTTGTTTCATGAGGAAGAAGTATCAGTATTGTTGTCTTCGGGTCAGGTGTGGCAAGAGTTGAATGGAGTTTCTTGTTGTTTTCTGGTTTTGACACACATGGAAGTGGAACAGTGTGGCCAGAGTTTGGATCACTCCGTTGTGAGTGATTTTCTCGATGTGTATCCTAAGGAAGTGCCATGGTTGCCTCCTTAGAGGGTGGTTGAGTTTTCTATTGATTTGGTGCCAAGTGTAGGGCCAATGTCAATAGCTCCTTATAGGATGGCTCCAGCTGAGTTGACAAAGCTAAAGAAGCATATTGAAGAGTTGTTGGAGAAGGAGTTTATACGGCCAAGTGTCCAACCGTGGGGTGCGCCGGTGTCGGTTGTTAAGAAGAAGGATGATAGCTCTAGGCTGTGTGTGGATTACAAGCAGTTGAACAAGTTAACCATCAAGAACAAGTATACTTTACCAAGAATTGATGACTTGATGGATCAGCTACATGGAGCTACGGTGTTCTCCAAGATTCATCTCAGGTCGGGCAATCATCAGATTCTGGTTAAGGCAGGTGATGTTCAAAAGACGGCCTTCAGGTCCAAATATGGTCACTGTGAGTATGTGGTTATGCCTTTTGGTGTGACTAACGCTCCATCCATATTCATGGACTACATGAAAAGAATCTTCAAGTTGTTCTTAGATAAGTTTGTTGTAGTCTTCATAGACAACATACTTATTTATTCCAAGACTCGAGAAGAGCATGTTGGTCATCTTAGGACAATGCTTGGGGTGTTGAGGGAGAAGAAGTTGTATGCCAAGCAGTCCAAGTGCGAGTTTTGGATGGAGGAAGTGCAATTCCTAGGGCATGTGATCTCAACTGGTGGTATCTTTGTGGATCCAACAAAGGTGCAAGCAGTGCTTCAGTGGAGAGACACAAGTATGCTACTGAGATCAGGAGCTTTGTGGGTTTGGCAAGTTATTATCGCAGGTTCATTGAAGGATTCTCTAAGATAGTGGCGTCGTTGATTTAGTTGACAAGGAAAGATCATCCATATCATCCTTTTGCTTGGACGGACAGGTGTGAGTCTAGCTTTCAAGAGCTAAAGCAAAGGTTGATCAGTGCTCCTATGTTGGTGATCCCTGACACAAGTAAACCTTTTGAGGTTTTCTGTGATGCTTCTTATCAGGTACTAGTTTGTGTGTTAATGCAGGAGAGAAAAGTGGTTGCTTATTCTTGGCAACTGATGGTTCATGAGAAGAACTATCCCACTTATGATTTGGAGTTAACAGCAGTCGTGTTTGCCTTGAAGATTTGGAGGCACTATCTTTATGGTGCACAGTTCCAAGTGTTCAGTGATCATAAGAGCTTGAAGTATCTCTTCGATCAGAAGGAGTTGAACATGAGGTAGAGGAGGTGGATAGAGTTTTTAAAGGATTATGAGTTTGATATACTCTACCATCCTAGGAAGGCAAATGTGGTAGCAGATGCACTGAGTAGGAAGACGGTGCATGTATCTACATTGATGGTGAGGAAGTTGGAGCTGGTGGAGAGTTTTAGAGATTTGAGGCGGTAGGTGGAGTTGGAGTCAATGTATGAATCTTTTTAGGCTTAATTGCTTACTTGGTCCCTATGTTAAATCATGTTTTTCAGTTTAGTATCCGGTTTTAAAAGTGTATACATTGGGTTCTAAAGTTGCAAAAATTGTATGAATGAAGTCCCTTCCGTTAAATTGATATAAACAGAGTTAACTCAAACTTCCCCGTTTTTTCTCTTTCTATAATAATGAATTTCATGATTGTATAACATCTTTTTTTATTTTTCACTTTCTCTCACCCTAGGTTTTCTTTTTCTCTTTCTTTTGTCGATGGAGAAAGTTCTGGTGGCCACTACAGTGACCAACGAGGGCTGCGATGATGACCCACTTCGCCGGAGACGCCTCTAGCGGGGCATAAATTGGCACAACGGTTGGTTCACTAAAGGCAAAGTTTGCGCGAGAGAAGGAAGGACGAGTGGGTGTTGGACGTCGACGTTAGGGCCTTCAGTGTTGGTCGGCGTCTCCACCGGTGATTGGGCGGCAGCGGCTCTAGGTGGCAGCAAGGAGGTGCGGCCGTGACCTCTATCGCTCCTTATTAGCATTGTGGAAGTTGAATAACAGAGAAATGAAGAAACCTTAGGTTTCTAAGCTGATTTTGGCGTGGACGAAGAAGATTGTTGATTTCGTTATTATTTTATTTTTATGTTTTTTTTCTTTACTTTTATATTTGTTTGATATGGTATTTGTTTGATTATTAGATTTTTCCAGTGGATGTAATGTATGATAATTCTATCCCTATTTTGTGTTTTATTTTTATTTATTGAGTTTAGATTGGTCGTTACAGCTTTTTTCTTTTTTCTTGTTTTTAGTTTTTATTTTTATTTTCATTCCACTTGAACTTATTCTATATATCACTTGCACCATCTTTCCGATTTTCCTTTTGTTTATTAGATCATTTAACTTGAGTACTTTTATTCTTTTTTTTGTTTTGATTTTTATTTCTTTTGATTTATTTCTTTTTTTTTCTCTTTCTATATTATAATAATAATTATTATTATATTATTATTTTTATTAATAATATTATTATATTATTATTATAATTATTATTATATTATTCTTAATATTATTATTATATCACTATTATTATTATTATTATTATTATTATTATTATTATTATTATTATTA
>JAHCHA010013188.1:172923-185284 GCA_027742795.1 Vigna hirtella
TATTATTATTATTATTATTATTATTATTATTATTATTATTATTATTATTATTATTATTATTATATTACAGTAAAATGTTTATTCACTTTCTGTTGAGAAGAAAAAATGTCTATTCACTTTGCAAAATAGTATATTCACTGTCTATTCACTTTGAAAAATAGTACATTTACTTTATGATTTTAATTGATGTTAAGACGAATAGAAGAGAGAGAGAGAAAAAGATGGCAGGAAGAGCAATGGAGAGAGAGAGAGAGAGAGAAAAAGTGTAGCCACGTCTATGTGAAATTAACGTTGTTCCTATTAACTTAACGTATGAGACTTCATTTATACAATTTTGAAAACTTTGGGAGCCAATGTATGCACTTTTAAAATCGGGTATTAAACTGAAAAAAACCACTTAACATAGGGACCAAGTAAGCTATTAAGCCAATCTTTTTATATCTAGCTTACCCTTTTATTTGTACTTGTGTTTGTATGTGGCTATGTTCTTTGGTTGGCTATGAGATCCTGTGGGTGTGAGCAAAGGGAGATAGGGTTTCACTGGAGCAAGCTCTTGATGGAGGTGATGTTGCTATTTAGATTTCTTTATGTCAGGTTTGTAAATAGTTTGTTTAAACCATTGTATATAAAGTTTTAAATTTATAGTTGTTTTTGTATAACTGTAAGTTTCTACTTATATTCTAGTATACAACAGTTATATCATATTAGATTTGTGATAACTATTTTATAGTTAAATGCTATATTTTGAGATGTTACATGAACAAGAGAGAGATCAGGGTCCAATAACACTACAAAGAGACATGTGGGAGAGCATAGAATTCTATGTTCTTATCCAAAGATAAATTTGAAAAATAATTATGAATTTAAAAGTAAAATTTGTATTGTTTTGAAGTTTATAAATAAAAATGAGTAAATTTAAAAGTGAAGTTTGTGAATAATTTGATTAATACAATAGATAAAAAAAGTTTTAATAGATAGAAAAAAATATATTACAAAATTGCGCTTATTATTAGAAGTAATATAAAATAATTTTTAGATTAGTTGACATTAATTATTAAAGAAGAATAGTTTTGAAAAAACAAATTAATAATTGTAACAAATATAGAACACATTGTATTTGGCATAAAAGTAAATGTTAAATATTTAACATTGTAAATATTATTTTAATTTTTCGTTAATAATAATAGTAAAATTCATCTCATTATTATTATTAATAATGATTATAAGTATTACATGAGAGTGCATATATTTGATCAAATAATAATTGATTGAAATTGGACCTAATGGAAATTGATAAAAGCATAAGGATGAGATAGTGAAATAAAATATGTTGCAATAAACGTAGAAAATGTACTCATAAGAGGATTCTATGTGAAGAAATAAAGTTCATTTTTTTATCACATTAAAGTAAACTGAAAAATATTAAAACATACTAGGGAAACGTATCTAATATGATTTAAGATGATCAAAGTTATGATCTTTCATTCATATTGTGTAAGCATGTGATGTGAACCACGTTCACAAAAGAGCTTATTGAGGATCTTTAGGGTTAGAACCTTAAAAGAGTATTTCAAAATTTGGTAAATATATAGGGAACAGAATCTTCAAAAAGTCAATATCTTGAGCTACAAAACTCTAAATGGTGTGTTTCCAAAACAATATGGAAGATCACGTTCTGAACTACAAATTAGACTCAAGAAACACTCAATTTAGATGTGTAGAATGCAAGTTATGACTATAAGATAAAATTGGACAAAAATAGAGATTCTAGAAATTAAGAAGGAGAAAAGAATAACATGGAGACAATAATAGAAGGAAAGAAACACTCTTAGACAAGAGGCAACAGAAAGTCCTTTGATACAACCAAGAATTATTGAATCACTCAAGAACCTAGGAGAATCACTCTCACTAAGATAGAAAGGAGAAAACCCTAATTTCTTTGCATACAAATCTGACTTGTCCATTTGATTCAAAAAGTTAAGGTTATAAGGGTTGATGTCTATGTTTCTAAAATTGGTCCCTTATTATGACATGAAAATAAAGACAAACTAAAACCCACTAATTATTGACCCAAAGACATAATTTGGTTAACCAATTTTACAAAGATTGGGCCATTTTAAAAACAAACTCATAACTTGTAAAATAAAACAGCAGCAAAATGGTGCTTTAGTTCTCTTTCAATTGGGCCATAATGCAATTCACCATCTTGGGCTTTTCTCCTTGAAATTTGGGCTTGTATTCAATTAATATGAATAGCACCTGGGGTGTTACTCTCTCCACCACCACACCTTTCTCCCTCCACCTCCCCTTTACTATTTTGTCCCTCAGTAAAATTTTATTTTTAGGGTTATTATTTTTTAATTTTACCCATTCACAACCGATTTCATTAATAACCTATTCTAGTCCCGTACATGAGTAAAATACTTTTCTTTCATTTTAACATTATATTTCTTCCTCTCTTTCTTTCGTCGTTGTGAGATACTACAAGTTGCAAAGGTTGGTGGTGGTGGAAAGAATTATCAAGTAGTCTCCCTCTCGTGGTGCAGTGCGTGGAGTGCTTCCTCGTATTCGAATAAACCTTGAAATAAAACCCTAAAATAAAAAGCGTAACCTTTAAATGGAGGTGACATCCTTCAACGGATGTCAACATCCTTCAATGGACGTCAACATCCGTTTAAGGAAAAACGGATGTCGACATCCATTTTACCTTAAACGGATGATGACATCCGTTGAAGATGTCCCGTTTAAAGGTTACGTTTTTTATTTTAGAGTTTGTTTTATTAGGGGACATCCGTTGAAGGATGTCACCTCCGTTGATGTATACTTCCTCACGTTGGTTGATGCTCTGGACGTTCCTCGATGTTCCTCCACACCACGGCGGCGACGCTCCTTCACACCACGGTAATGGAAGCTTTCAAACCAAAAAAAAAACTGGGAAGAAAAAGGAATGGAAGTGCGGGAGGTGGGGAGGTGAAACGAAAATGGAAAAAAGGGAAGAGAGTTCCGTGGGTGGGTGCTGGAAAAGTAAAATTAGGGTTTCAAATTATTTAAAATAGGGTAAAAGTAAAAATCTTTTTAACTTAAGGATATAATTGTATTTAAAATAATGTGGGGAGGTGGAGGAAGTATAGGGTGGTGGTGGAGGGAGCAACACCCTAGCACCTGTTGAAGAACTTCATTTTCTTTCCTTTCTCTAGTCCTAGTCATAGGTCCTCTAAGTTCTTCAAGAGGATCCTTCCCCTTGTTCTTGGTCACATCCTCATCAGTATGCCTATAGTACATTTAGTATGTGATGAGTGTGAGCAAAGAAAGTCATAGTATTATTTAAATAAGTTATTATCATCTTGAATATTCATTGTTGATAGTAATTCAAAAATATGCATTATCCGATATTAAAATGAAAGGTTTCCACGAATTAAGTTGTTTATCTCATTAAGGAGATTATTTCTTTTTTGTATTGTTACAAGTTGGTTGTCAACCATGACAAACATTCTTTTGTTGAGATCATTTGTTTCCTCTTTAAATGCCTGAATCCATGAGTTGAAGATACAAAGTGAAATTTTTAATAATAATTGTAAGGAAATACAATAAAATAAATTAAAGTCATTGAAATATAATAAAGCAAAGAGTAGAAGGATACAGAGTCAAAAGATCCCCAAACTTTGTCTTGTTTGTTAATAATTAATTTGGTTGACATTGAAATTCACTTGGTCGAAACATCCATTCATATCAATGGTCTAATTTGATAAATTGCCTTCCATTCGCTGCATTCTTCCTTGCATGTCTTCCATTCCATGCATTTTAATTTGCATGTCTTGCACAATTTGTCGCTCATACTTCCTCCATCTAGTCTTAATGCCTAATGGGACTAACCTTCAATTTCTTCGTGTCAAGCCTTGCCTAGAATAGAAAAACATGATACAATTATTGATAACATCGTATGAACTATATAAATATTAATTTAATATTCATTCGTTATACCTTGATTAATTCGTCTTATACTTCATCCTTAACTTCAAAGTGCTTTGATATTGTGTTACGTGCAAATCCACTTAGTGAACTGAATAAATACCCTCGCACCATTTATCCTTTAAGACCATTTTTCATATTTGTGACATTATCTTTTGTATTCCAACAAAATTCGTTAGACACTATGACCTGATGGATGAACTATTAGGTGACAGATCATGAAACAAGTGGTGGAGTGTGAACATGAAGTTCGGGCAAACTCTTTCGCAAAGCAATGCTCGTTAGCTATAGTTAGGGTCAGACAATTTGCTATAGGTGTTAAACGATTGTGTTTTTAATAAAGCGTTTTAAGAGAATATGTCAAATAAAGAAGGAAGACACACGTATGTTTTTATACTAGTTTACTCAATCTAAGCTACGTCTAGTCTCCCTCAATAACCCTTGAGAGGTTCCACTAATCTTACCCAAGATTACAACTGAGTTTAACCTACTCATGGTTGTAAGTATTATCAGCACTCTTGTTCCCTTAGTCAATCCTGACTTTCAGTATTTAGGTAGTTGTACTGGTTAATATTTTGATGTAGGATAAAATTTCTTGAGAACATAACAAAAAAGTAAGAATCTTAATCTCGTTGGTGTCATAACTTTTAGTTGATTATTTTCTCCATAAGTCTTTTTCCAAAGATTCATTGTTAATAGATGATCTTCCTTTGGGAGAGTGAGAGCAACTTAGCCTTTGTCACTCAGGTTTGGTCTTGACATATTGGTTGATGTCACCAGTTATTTAATTTTTGAAGGATCTTCCTTCATTAAACGATATGAGATACTAAGCTTCCTTTTCTTCTTCATCGTCTTGACACAATGCTTTTGTTGGGTTTTAGACATATGTTCCTGTAAAATGAAAATACTTAGCTCTGACATTTGTTATGCTTATACTTGTTATTTCTTTATGTAAGGCATTCCAATGTATTTGCTACCATATTGATTATTTATTAGTATATAATATTTTACTTCAAATAAACATTAATAATTTATAGATTATTATTTGTTCATGTCGTCTGACCAACAATTCTTAACCAAGCATTCATACACTCACACACACAATATATAGTTTCCTTTTTTTGCAATGTCTAGTATTTCATCATGACATGATTTAAAAGGATGATCACTCATTTCTTAGTGGATAAACTTTTCATCTTGAATGAAGGAGGAAGGTTGAAGGTGTGCCCTTTCGTTTTCCATTGCGACTTAGATCGTATCCTCAAGTCTTGTTAGGAACTAACCCCTAAGGTTAGCTCTTATACCAATTGAAGTTCGAGAAAACACTAGAGAGGGGGGGGCCGCCCCGCGGCGGGGGGGTTTGAATACTTATTTCAAAAACTCTTTTGCAAATCAACGCTTGTTAGTTATAGCTAAGGTCAAATGATCTAATATAGGAATTAGATGATTGTGTTTTTAATAAAGCGTTTTAAGAGAGCATGTCAAATAAAGAAGGAAGACACACATGTTTTTATATTCGTTCACTCAATCTGAGCTATGTCCAATCTCCCTCAAGAACTCTTGAGAGGTTCCATTAATCTTATCCAAGATTACAACTGAGTTTAAGCCACTCCTAGTTGCAAGTATTATTACCACTACTGGTCTAAATCACTCTTGGTTCCCATAGTAAATCCTGACTAGTTCGAGTTTAACCACTCCTAGTATCCAAGTAGATCTTCTTTATATAGTCTCCTTAAGAAATGATCATTGGACACAAAGTTGACTTCTGAATAGACTTCTTAGCCTTTTTAGGTAGCAGTTCAGACTGAAGTCTATATTGTAGTGTGATAGTTCTTTAACAATGTTTTCATTCAAATGTAGCTTGTACGACCTTTGCGTGCAAAGCTTGAGGAAACATGCTAAGAATTTCTTTTTATTTCTCAACGTCTTTTTGTCCTTTGTGCAATGCTTCTAAATAAAGATTTATTATTGACATATCCTACACAGATTACAAGAACAAAGCATACAAATAGAGAGACACTTTTTCATACAACATTAAATGTTTTAAACGTTTATGATTGTTAAGCACGTTCCATGTTCAAAACATTTTGTCATATGCCAGCACGTTTTGATAAATGCATTGTTCGAAGGTAAAGTGTTTGGTATTTATGATATGATCTTTTAAGCCTTCTGCTTCATAACCCAAACTACGCATAAATATATCATTTAGTAATGCTTAGCATAGCTTGATGTTCAAATGCCTTATCATTTTGTTTAAGCGCAATAACGATTAGACACTCTGTTAAGAGTTCTATAATGTTTGGCACTCTTTATGTCTTAAGCCTTAGGCAGGTTTGAGATACCAAATAATTATGTGCCTCTTGATGGCTTTTAGCATGTTCTGCAAATGCTTGGTGGCTCACTAGGTTTATATGTTGAAGTCTTTAAGCATTAGCATTTGGCTCAACATTTGCATAAATTATGTTTCTATTGTATTAGATGTTCCTTTCATTTAGAGAGGATTTTACCTCAAGCATTGTATTCTTTATATTTATCTTATTTGATACAATGGATATATTGTTATATCTGATAAACACATGTTTCATCTAGTATTTGTCATTATTAACTTTTATAACTTATGATCAATATTTCGTTGAAAATATTTTGTTGAATGTTGTTTGATAAACTTTCAAACATGAGTTACTAGACAATCTAGCTCCTCTAAATGATTTTATCTCAATAGAACACACGTTAAGCAAGATCTCAAAGACAACAACAAATAAATGAGATGGATCTTATCGATCAAATGAAATACATTCCATAGGAACCATTGTTTGAAGGTGGTACTGCCTAACTCCACCACCTTCACTGTCACATATGGATCATATAGCCTTGACCTGATTGAATATGTGTCATTTCTTCCATCCGGTGGGACCTCACTATTCGGTGGATCAAAATGAAAAGCCCTAATGGTTGATGTCTTAGACTCACTATTTGAGAAGCTTACTACTAAGCTAGATGGTTTCATAGATGTTATGGGGACTGGAAACTCTCATTTTTGAGAAAAACAAATCATTCACAGCGAAAAGCCAAGTGATTGCTATCGAGAAACGAAATGAAAATCCTAATAAGCAAGTCGACATAATGCATCATAATTAATTCAACTTTCCAATACATAGAAAGTGACATTTTCGAAATGTTAGCAAGCATGAACATACATGATGATCAAGTTATGGAACAATGTCATTATTTCCTGTGCTCAAATCCACCCGTACCAAACGTCTAATGGGCAGGCCACCATATCGACAATCAAAGTTAGTTAGTATGATGACGGGAAGTAGATGAATAACTCATTTGTAATAAGTTCCTTTGTTAATGAATAAAACCTCCTCAACAAATATAAGACTTAAAAATAGATATAGACCCTCCTCAACCTAAAAAACCCTTAGTGGAAGATGTTCTAGATGAAAGACTTTTTTTAGCGACCATGATCAAGTGGCTCAATATGAGTTGGAATTTTATACAAGGAAAATTGTCAAACCAAAAATTATAAATTTTCAATCTTTTGCATCAATCAGTCTTTATTTCAATCATTACCTTCTATTTAAAGGGATCTCAAACTTTGTTATGATAGACTATCCACACTATGCAAATCTCATAAAAGTATGTTATTCAAACATAAAGATCACTACTAATTGGTACCTCTTCAGTGAGGTTAACAAGAAAAAAAAATTAGAATAAAACATGATCATTGTTTAATATAGTGCATCTGAAATATCAAGGTTGACAATCATTTCTAGACATACTAGAAAACCTCCCACACAATTGTGAGAAGGGGTTGGCTTTTATGGGCAGACCAAATATGCATGGTCAAAATATTAAAATTGTTTTTTTGATAAACATAAATGACAAACTTCTCCATTGGGTGGTGGTGCATATATAAACACCGCATCTTACTAATTTGCAAAAGTAATGCAAGAGGACATTTTATGATATGAGCCCTCAAAAATGTTACCAATGAGGAGTATTGGTGTCTTGAAGATAATGATTTTGATGATGTTACAAAGTGAAGAATATGAAGACCCTTGTTGTATTAAGTTTAAAAGCATTCATGTATGTTGGCCCGTGAGGTAAGGGAACAAGAGCCCAGATGCAAAGTAGAGAAAAAGAAAACCGAACACAACAACTAAAAGGTCAAACGACGTATAGCAGTTGAAAGCCGAACAAAACAGATAAACACAACACATGTACAAGACCGAACGATCACTAACAGATGAAGGTCGAAAGCAGTTAAAGACTGAACGGCATTGAACACAAGCTGAACAATATTGAGTCAAACCATTCCTGTAGAATAAAATGTTTAGAGTTGGAAGAAGAGAGAGAAGAAGAGGTTAGGAACGATCGGTGGAAGGCATGGCCAAGACCAAGGGAGATATCACCAAGACCGAGCAGTTTGGACCGAGCAATGGAAAGCATGACCGAGACCAAGCGGCACATAAATATGACCTAGCGGTTGGACGGTGAAGTAGTGGTAGGAAGGATTGAGTCCTAGCAACTGAGCAGAGGCATGAACGAAGCCGAACGATGGAAAGCTCTAAGGAGTCGAGGCCGGACGGTGAAAGTTTTAAAAGCTAAAGCCGAACGGTGAAAAGCGTTAAGGAATCAAGCGACAGTTGTAATATGGCTTTTCAGTTTCTGACACTGCAAGAACATGGGCTTATAAATAGAGGTCTTCATAGCTCTTAGCATGTAATTTTTCATTTGAGAGTATTAGAGTTGTGTGCCTAAGGGAAGCTCTCTAAGAGTGAAAAGGAAACTTTGCGAATTTGAGAATACAGTTTGTCTGAGGAAGTTCTCAAGTGTTAATTCTTGCTCTTGTCAAGTCTTGTGAATAGGAGAAGCTCGCGCTTTGTGTGTCAAAGGTCGGAGTTGTTCTCTTGAAGTTGGCTGAGTGTTCGTGCTTCCGGTTCGTTTGTCGAAGGAAGCTTCTTCCAGTTCAATTGTCGAAGGAAGATTGTTCCGTTCGTTTTTCGAACGAAAGGTGTTCTCATTTCTTAATCTTCATTCACTATCCTGTAATCTGTACAAATTGTGAAACTATTTTTAGTGAAAAAGGTTAATCACTATTCATAGTGATTAACGACTGGACGTATAATCTTTTGATTCGAACCAGGATAAAAATCATTTGTGAGTTTTCAACTCCCTATATTCTTTACATTTTCTGCACATCAACTATTTGATAAAACGATTATAAGAAAATTAAAGGAACCACTTTTTTTAAATTGACCGAACACGTTTTACGCCATTTTATTCCGCTGCGCGACTCGATGATACCGATTGTTGGTACCAATAATTGGTATCAGAACTTGCTTAGATAGTTTTTCAAATTTTTCAAAAATGGGCGGTCATTACGAAGTGTATGCTGAGGATGCTTCTATTGATAGACCTCCTTTGTTTATAGGGGAAATTACGCTTTTTGGAAAATAAAAATGCAAATATTTTTAGAGTCAATTGACAGGGGTATTTGGGAAGCTGTTTTGAATGAACCAATTGTTCCCACTATTTTTGTAAATGATATGCAGGTAGAAAAATCATTTTTCCAGTGGACTATGGATGAAAACAGAATGGCACAATATGATGTTAGGGCTAGGAATATAGTTTTATCTGCATTAACCCTTGATGATTTCTTCAAAGTTTCTGTTTATGAAAGTGCTCAAGAAATGTAGGAATTCTTAAGAGTTACTCATGATAAAGTCACAGATGTGGTTAAGTTGATGTTGTCTGATTCAAGCTCTACATCAAAGTACTCAAGCTCAAGCGATTCAGATGAGCAAGAAAATCTATGGTTGATGGCCAACAATGAATCATCTCGAAGCCAACACTTGAAGAAAAAGAAGGACAATCAAGGCTCCTCATCAAGCTTCAAATGTTATCGATGTGGTGAAAGAGGCCATATAAAAGTCGATTGTTCAAACAACAAGAGAAATGAAGAAAGAAAGTGTCAATACCAAATTTCGTCCGGATTGATTTTTTTTGGCTTTTACTGTAGTCTATTTTCCTATTTTTATTTTTATTTTTTATTTTTTACTGTTTTACTTTATTTTTGCTTTTTATCCTTTTATTTTTATGTTATTTTTGTTGATTTATTTATTTTATGACTTTTTTTTAGTATTTATTTATTATGCTTTATTTTATTCTTATATTATTTTTATCTTTATTTTTATTTTTATTTTTACTTCTCACTTTACTTATTCTTTTTCTTTTCTTCTCTTTTTTATTTTTATTATTATTTTTATTTTTGTTTTTTTTTTCTAGTTTTATCCCTTTATATTTTATTTTGTTCTAATATTATATAACTAAAAAAAAAAGAAGAAGAAAAAGGCATTTTTTCCTTTTAGTAAAAAATGATGAAAAAGGGAAAAGAAGGAGGTTTCTGATTGGGGGACAACGCGTGTGTATGAGGGTGAGGGGCAGAAAACTGTTTCTGCAGGTGAACGCGGGGTGATGGCAGAGGCGGGTTGCAGGTACTGGTACAATCCGTTTTGCAGCGTACGAAATTGGTACAAGTAATTTGGCGTATGCGGAGTGGCAAAAGGAACAAAGCGGAGAAAAGAAGGAGTGCCTTCATCTGTGTGGATCCATTGCTGAGAGAGATCATTCAGAAGAAAAAAGAAGAGAGTGCAAGGGTTAGAAGAGCGGAGGAAAGGTGGAAGCAAGTCCACAGTAGAGGAAGGAGGGGCTACTCGTTCATTGAAGGTAAGTATCTTAGCTGCATCCATAGCCATTACTAATGTATGAATTTTCGGTTATTTGTTTCATTCACTGTTTGATTCACTTCCACCCAATATCACCCCTTATTCACGCTTGTCTCACCTTGATGCGAGTTGAGACGCTCCATTGTCTTCCTTCGGTTTCTGACCGAATAGACTTCTACTCGTAGAGCTTTTGCTCCAGCTTCTATTTACATCTGCATCGTCAACAAATGCAGACTTCACTTTCTTCATTCCCTCCCATCATCTTTAATCCATGCACTTCGAGCCTTTGCTCTCCCTCGCTACTCATTCATCCCCAACTCCAACACCATAAACAAGGCTTTGCTGTATCCCTTCACCTGAAAAGCAGAGAATCAATTACAGCAACCACAAACTAAGTCGGACCATGAAACTGTGCCTTTGTCCATCTCCAACCATCAAATGAATTTGAATCAATGGAATGGTTACTCACCAGAAAATCATATAACAGAAAGAAAATAACAGAACAGTGGTTTCATCTTCACTGACTCATCCCCTCCTCCCTCGTTCCCTCCATCTCCATAGTCACATTCACCCTCATGGCTATCACCACACCCCGTTCCCAACCAAACAAACACAAAACATAGTATAGAGACACGCAGAGGTAGAAGACGGTGGTTCGGTGGTTTTGGGAAAATTCTTAAGGCACGCAGAAGTCGATGGTAGTTTGGGAGTGGTTTAGGTTGTTTCTTATAGGTTTGGTGTGGTTCACGGTTGTCGGAGGATGAGTTGCCTGGTAATGGGTGAATGTTGAAGGCAGAGAGGAGGGTCCGGTGGTTGAAGATGATGATGATGATGGTTGTCGTTGGACTCGAAGGAATCGGAGATGAAGGCGGAGGAAAACACCTCCCTGGGTCATCGTCTCCGAAGCGAGAAGAGAGGGAGGGCGAAGGCGTTGCGGCCAACGGTGGCCACGGTGGGGCGAGGTCTCGCCGATGGTATCAAGACGAGGTGTCGCCAGTGGCACGGTGGCCGGTTCCGGCTGAGTAGGTGGTGAGCCTGTGGAGAGAGTAAGGGACCATGGGTCTCTGGAGAGTGTGTGAGCTGAGAGAGTGAGCTTACGGGAGAGTGTGGGATCTGAGTGGGTGAGGAATGGAAGGGGAAAGCTGAACCCCTAGGGGATTCTAGGTTAGAAACCACCCGGGTGGGCCAAGCCCAGAAATAAACGCACGACCGGGAACCTCAAGCCCTTTTCGAACGCTCGTTATTCGGCCTCCTTTCCCAACGTCCGTTCGTCATCTCCCCAACGAACGCTCGTTATTCGGCCTCCTTTCCCAACGTCCGTTCGGCCACTTCTGGAACGGACCGTTTGGTGACCATCTCCCCAACGAACGCTCGTTATTCGGCCTCCTTTCCCAACGTCTGTTCGGCCACTTCTGGAACGGACCGTTTGGTGACCATCTCCCCAACGAACGCTCGTTATTCAGCCTCCTTTCCCAACGTCCGTTCGGCCACTTCTGGAACGGACCGTTTGGTGACCATATCCCCAACGAATGCTCGTTATTCGGCCTCCTTTCCCAACGTCCGTTCGGCCACTTCTAGGACGGACCGTTTGGTGACCATCTCCCCAACGAACGCTCGTTATTCTGAATCCTTTCCCAACGTCCGTTCGGCCACTTCCA